>QMFG01001894.1:19843-36928 GCA_003314545.1 Ramaria sp. MG151 | reverse complement strand
TTTGCGCTCACGTGATGTAGGCACCCATATTATGTAAAGGGTGCCCGTTCCTAGTGACTTCTACCTTAGTATGGGTCCAATGGATTGGATCCAGAAACTTTGCTTTATATTTGGATGAGGTGATATCAGGTAAGGCTGCAGCAAGTTCTGATGGGATTGTGTGATAAGCTCCTTGTCAGGGGACAACCTGTTTTCACCAAATCCTCTATCTCCAAGGCCCCTACACATGTGAGGCACAAGTCCGAGGCGCGGGAACCTCAGTCCGAAGCCTCCAAGTACGAACCTGAAGTCTCGGGCCTCTAGTCCGAAACTTCGGACCACCCGAGACCTCGGCCAACCTCGGGGAAGAACTCGAATATCTGATCCGAACCCTCGGCCCGACATCCGACCTTCGTCAGGGTCGAAGTACCTTATGGGGATAGAAGTCGGGCAGGGTTGACAGCGCGTAGGAGTGCCCCTGGTTGGGCGTTAGGTAGTCGTATATAGTTCTTTCACTAGTAGTGGGGATCCCTAGACTTTTTTTCTCTTTGGATTTCCCCTCTACTAGGTGAGAGTTCCTTTACTGTATTTTCTTACACATATATATCTTTGGATTTCCCCTCTACTAGATACCTACGGGTGCTAGGAGGGTTGCCCTTACACTCCTAGAGTTTCATGCCCGGTGTTCCTCCAGATGTGGGGAACAAGTCGGCAACTAATGTCTGCTGGTTCTTTGTTCTTGAAACTTTGTGATTCAGTTCAGTGATACTTTAAGAGCAGACACATGTTCTCGAAAAAAAGGTACATGATGTTGAAGGGGAATGTGATGGGAAAGTTTAATGATGGGATCTGTAGCAACAAGGACAAATGATGTATGCCATATGGCATATATGGTGGTTTACGTGCTATATAGTACATGTGGTCTCTTGACCACATAAGACAGTGGGGGCAGGGGAATAGCTGCTGTGACCCTCAAGACATAGTACTTTGGCCATGGCAGGCATGCTGCCAAAGAATATGAGGGGGTATCCATGGAGATCAAAGCTTCAAGCCATGCTAGCATCAAGGGTTTGGACACCATGTGCTAGTACAATAGACTCTTGTTAGTTTATGTAGTGTTGTGGACACTTTGGTCATGTAGGCACTATTTGTATCTACATGGTTTGTCTTACATCTGCCATATGAGTCTGAGGCTGTCAGTAGAATCTTTACCATAATACTCCACGCTAGCTGGAAGATCTTCATCCAAAATCTGTCTGTATAACTCCCCATCCATCCTCCCATCAACTTTGACAGCATATCTAGGTCCTTCCCACAGCATACAACCCCACACCATCACAGAAACTCTACCAAACTTCAGTGTTCCCTCAACCAGCATATCATTCAAAGGTTCTCCAGTCTTTTTATAGACCCACCTCCTTCCATCTGACCCCAAGTGATTGATTTTGGTCTCATCTGACCAGACAATATGCTTCCAGACCTCTACAGTCTACTCTAGATAAGCTTCTGCAAACTCCCTCCTTACCTTCTCATGCCTTGCATTAAGAAGTGGCTTCTTCTTCTTCACAATTGCCTTCATCCCTGCCTTCTTCAGGTGTATCCTTACAGTTTTAGAGGCCAAGGGTTGATTAAGAATGTTTTTGAGCACCTGGGTGCCTTACACCACATTCTCAATCTTCCCTCTTTCCATGAGATGCATGATATGATGGAGATTGGAGGGGGAAATCTTGGAAGGGTGACCACCAGAGGACTTGGTGATGTCAGGACAATGTTTCCTGCAAATCTTGGAGATGAAACCAACAGAGACACCAAGGTAGGAAGAGATATAGTGGCCAGAATGACCAGATTTAAGCAGTTGGATGATAGAGCCAACTTTGGCAGCAGAGAGGAACTTCATGGTTGAAAACAAGGGGGTATTTGGTGTTGTTTGGATATAAACAACCTTAATTACAATCATGTGATATAACGTGATATGTCACATGATTTTGAGCTCTGTATGTATCATTTTTTGATGAAAAAAATAGAGGAGACAAACCATTCACATGTTTGATTATTTTAAATAATTAATATCTTGGCCAATATTGAGAATTACATAATTATCCTGGTGAGTAACCTCAAGCTAAGATGCAGGGCTATCATGATAAATTATATCAGATTTTCTGCTTATGTGATCATTGCATTATTTGCTACACAATCAAAGTGTTCACAACATGTTTTTGTCCCCTACTGTATTTCAGCTTCAATGAGATTGAGTGAAGTTCTGGCAAGATTCTTATATTTTCTTCTTCATAATCAGCCATCAATTGTTAGGTCTGGCTTCAAATTGAGAAGAGATTTTTGAATACAATCCAGCTAGAGAATCTTGTTCAGAGTCCATGCTGATAGGTATGGAATCATCTGAATGAGGATCATCCTGATTCATTCTTAGTCTTGAGATGGGATTCACATTGTAATGTACCCTTCCAGCCCTGCAGACAATTTTTAGGTCAGAATAAGCAGTGAACACTGTTTCCCTAATTACAAATCTTCTGTTGACATTCTGGAAGGTTTTACTCTAAATGAGAGCAGCATGGTCCGTGATAGCAATAAAAACACCTGATTCTACTCAAGAGGGGCTACCATTGAGGATGCCAGCTACGAGGATAGGGGATGGGGTATATGATATGGTATAGGCGGGGGACTACATACCAAATAAGTACTACCCCGATTTATTCATTACATATATAGCCTACATAGCCATATCAACTGGCCAATACACCAACTAGTTTCATTGCTCAAATTTTCTCCTGCCTGATCCTCCTAGCTACATTGCTAACAGACCCCATTAAGAGATAATAACAGACTCCGTGGATTTCCCACCATCATGTATTGCTCCCAAGTAAATATTCTCCCTACTGAAGGCATAGGAAAGTTTTGCTGTTGGAAAATCTTGAGAAAATGAAAAGTAGTCTACTCTTCATGTAGTATCCCAAATCACCAGAAGCCTAGACAAACAAAGTACAATCCAGCCACTTTTTCAAAGTTTTCTTAGTGGTTTCAAGACTGGAAAACTTTCTTATGTCCCTAGTACCTACTAATTTTTTGACGAGAAAACTTCTAGATTGAAATGTATTTACATAATTGGTAGGTTTTCCAATCGTGATCTGTGTGTGTGTGGGGGGGGGTTCATGCAGTATCCCCACATGTTTTCTGGCACTCCCAGTTGAACCCCTAGCTGTTATCAATTGTTCTTGTTGTCGTCATTTGTATCTGCTACTTTACTGGACACTTTCCAAAGTCCAAAGTTGCATGTGGATATACTAAACTATCTTATTTTATAG
The DNA here is from genome assembly GCA_003314545.1 of Ramaria sp. MG151. NCBI lineage: Eukaryota > Fungi > Basidiomycota > Agaricomycetes > Gomphales > Gomphaceae > Ramaria > Ramaria sp. MG151. The sequence continues at coordinate 33,629 of QMFG01001894.1, read as the reverse complement.
TCATCTGGGTCAATCTATGTTGCAAGCGCTTTCCTCCCTCTCCCTCTCCCTCTCCCTCTTCTATTTTTTTCCTTTTTCTTTTTTCTTTTGTTACATATTGTCCTTGATATAAGCGAAAGAGGGTCACCATCGTGTATGTCTTTAGCGTCCAAACCAGTCTAAACCCTACATCTTGCAAGCCGCCTCGAAAAGCCCTTCGTCTTCGGCTTTGATCTCCATGGCCAGCAAGCGAGAATAAAATCTACAAGCAAAAAAGTCTCCTCCAGCAAACCACAATCCCCGGTCTAAACACAGACGTCAGCTTTGTGTAGCACCGTATGAAGAGACGCAAGGTACTCACGTCCTGTGGGTCTCCACAAGCCTGCAACTTCATGCTCAGCGTCCCAACCCCCCAGCGGGCGGACCTTGTCCGTGAGGCTGTAGTTTAGCAGTCTCGATGTCGCCTCAATCAGAGATTCCCGACGGAACCTGTGACAGAATAAATTTAACCGAGACCACGCAACAAATACGAACTGCAGTACCCAGTCGCGTAGACAACGAGGTCAGCGTGGACTTCCGTTCCGTCACCGAACAAGAGTCCGGTTGGAGTGTACCCGGTAATCGGAATACCTGCTTTTATATCGATCTGCAGATCCGTAAGCGACATATATGCTACACACTTCCAGTAGATTATCAACACACCTCGTTCTTGACGATAAGTGAAGAACAACCTTGATCGACATAGTATCCTTCTGAAACGCAAAGAAAGTTTTAGAGAATTGGCAGTGTAATTCGTTGAAATTGAAGCTAACCTCTCCGAACCATCAAACGCTCAAAAAAGTTGTCTTCCTCATCAGGAAGAAGGAACCCTCTTTGACTCAACTTTCTCAGGAGATCTCTGGTGGTACATCGTGATGAATAGCACACCCTAAAGAAGCAACCTACTGGAGACGTACGTGTCTATTGATGCTTTGGTCTTCATAAGTTCATGTTGCAGGGATCGCGTAACAGGTAACGGGAAGGAAAGGAATAAACGGTCTGCAACTGGCGTCGGTGGCGGATTATCTCCCGTATATAGATCTGCGTGGTTGTTAGAGATGTACGCACATAATGTGGGTTATATGCCATACCGGGAAAGAGCGCAAGGAGCATCTCTTGGGACACGACAGAAATTGACGAACGTTGCACCATTGTTACTGATGCACCTTGACGATGAAGCTCTTGCGCAATGTCATGTCCTGGGGGAGAGTGTGTTACAAAACACATCATTTAGCGTCGCAAGGCCTCACCTGAGCAGCCTGCACCGATCACAACTGTTTTCTTTCCAGACCAAGGCTTCCCGCTTGCAAATTCTGTAGAATGCATGGTTTTACCCCTGAATTGGCTTGCATTGGGAATCTCGGGAATTCTGGGCTCAGAACCTGCTAGCGTGTCGACACCATTGGCAAGGACGACGTGCTGCGTGTGAACAGTGAATGTATCCTTGTGCCCACGACGAAGCAGTAATGTCCAAGTGCGGCTATCGTTGTCGTACCGAGTATCTACCACCACCGTTGAAGTGAGTACACGCAGTCCAAGTACCTTTGGATATGCTTCCAGATGATCGGCAACAGCTTTACTGCCGGGAAACAGGGGCCACTCTGGGGGAAACGGAACAAATGGCAAGTGACCTTTAATGTGAAATCCATTATAAGTTATTTCAGAAATTGATCAGACCCGTCACTCACTGAAAGTACTAGGTGTATTCAGGGAGAGCGACTCGTAACGACCCCTCCAACTGTCTCCCACACGCTCCTCGCGTTCAATCACCAACGTCTGAATACCAAGGTTTTCTAAACGTGCGGCCACAGAGAGCCCTGCCTGTCCTGCACCGATGACGACGACTCTCGCATTCGGGGGGGGAAGTTCTGGCGGATCCGCGTGTCGCACAGAGTTCGGAACGATCTTAATGCCGTCGCTGAACCTGGAAGTGGAACCATGGAGCCATTCCAAGCCAAGGACAACTGTCAGCGCTTTCCATTCTCCGGAGACCGTCGGTACGAGGGTGAATACCCCTAGGCAGTACCCGACGCACGTCTGAAGCCCAAAGGTACCTTGAATGACGGTCATACAATTCGCAATCGTACGACCTTTGGTGGTCAGAAGTTCAAATTTGGTGGGTTGCATACAGGGCGAGCGATGCTTAATAAAAGCCTCGATAGACGAGCGAGGATGAAGGGTGCGAATGTCGGCAGACAAGGCTACAAGGTCCCTCCAGAAGCCATTCGGTGTAAATATTTCTCCAAATTCGGAGGAAGGATCAGTAATTTGTTTTGAGAAAGCGTCGAACCATGTCCGTGCGATCGGAAGGCAATCGTTTGGAAGAGTTCCAGATGCTGCTCCAGCCTCCAATAACATATGTGATAGAGGCTTACGCCAAGAAACCCTGGGAAGAGGTATGGAGTTCTCAGAATATAATGTTGGAAAAGAATTTGTCACGTACAATCCATCCGGGGACTTGTCTTTACGAGGTGGCATAGAAAACACGCATGGATTAAAATAAATAGTCGGGTGGCATCCAGCGGGGCTAGTCGCGGACGATAGCGAGACACTGTTCAGTTCAGTGAACATCGACTCACTACTTCGCAGATCGTATACATACTACGTATAAGTTCCTATTGTATGGCACAGTTCTCTGTCGTTCCTAATAGGTCATCAGGGAGGTTTTCGACCAAATAAAAGTAGCATAATCCCATACCATGTCTCCGATACCGTAGTCAAGAAAGAATCTTTGTACATAGAGAAATGGGTGTGATTTCCCAACCACTCCGCGGTGGTGTCCGTAATTACCTGGTCATCCTTCGCCATGAGACGGACTGGGATGTTAACCTTGACAGTAGGCAGAGAACTAGCGGAGTTGAATTCGTAGTAGAAAATAACGCCTGATGTGTCGGAGGAGCGCAGGAACGGATGGGACTCGTTTCCTACGAAGCGATACCAAAGGTCACGCAAGGTTGCTACATATCCCAGTGAAACTGGAATAATTCCACCAAGTGTGAGTTGATCCACGATTTGGTCGAAACCTGTAACCTTATAGCGGATGTAGATTTTAATCCTGGCATCACGGGTCCCTGTGCAGTCAACGCCTACGAGGCATGGATCAGGAGTGTAGGTTGAGTACCAGTCTTTCGGTTTCGAGTGAAGGTAGGTCAGTATGGGGGTTGCGGCAGTACCTGGTGCATGAGCAGAGATGACCTTGGAGATCAAGGCGATCTTTTCCATGCGATCCAGGGAACTGTTCAAAATACAGTATGCTTTCAGCTGAACATGGGATGGCTGGAGATCAAATGCGAGGAAGATGTTCGAGACGGTTGTGGGTTCCTTCTGATCTTTAGAAAGACCTATGGTTTTCAATATTTCGAGGAAGAGGGAAGCATCCGGGACAATGTAATCGTTGAATGCCGATACAGGAACCTGGAATGACTGTTGGAGGCTGTCGATGACATGGAGGCCGTATGAGATGACTTGAGAAACAGTTGCTTGTTCGTCTGCTGGGAGTGGCTCGATACCGAGTCTCACCATGGGCTTGCCGCTGTTTGATTTCCAGGCCAAACTAAACTCGATGGGTGTATGATCGTCGCACATGTACGACTTAAACGTAGGGACGTCTCTGCCATTAATCGATCGCGGCTCTGGACCTAGCATGGGTATGACCCATTCAGAGAAGAATTCGAGGTGCTTCGAGTGCTGACTGGGCGTGTAGTGTCCACCTGAAAGTAGTTTGTCGAAACAACCAAGGACTTTGTTTCTCCAATAGATAGAACTCTTTGAATGATTGTTATGAATCCGGGAGGCATGATGCGGCCTAAATGATTTCCGAAAAATTAAAAAAAAATCTTCAAGAAAGAGTGCATTGCTACATACGATTCTGTTGATGGTGTCATCGTCGATTGTAAGTGGGAGGCTTGCAGGTAAAATTTATGAGTGCTTACCATAAGACCTGCAATGAGTGGTTTAAATACGAGAGAATTGTAGGCATATGGTGCGCATTGATGGAAATCAGGGATAGCAAGGAGATCCAATTACAGACGCTTTGTTCCATATGAAAAGGGTTCTCATTCCCTCCGCTCTCAGGGCGTCCGGCTCATAATTCTCTGCGAGATCCGACGTTAAATCGGAAATATCACGAAGCCAAGAACATCCTTTCGTATATTTGGCCCATGAACCTAGAAATAAATCTTTCCATGGATAACAAGATCCGAACTACAAAAGACGCGTCATCCGTAAGTGAAATAATCAAGAAATACGCGACAACGTTACATTAAGCCCTTTTGGACTGCCATCTCTTCTAGCATAAAATGTTTGCGAATCGAATTGAGGCGACACGTCAGTAGATCCTCCCGGAAGAGCTAACTCGAAGGATTGGACCTGGGGCTCAGCAGTATCAAGAAGCCGGTGTTTCGTCGAGGGACATGTGCAGCCGATTTGAAAGACCGGGGACTAAGAGACGTTTATAGCAAAGTGGACTCCAACACGGCGTTACAACACCCTTGCACCTACAGACATGAGTGTGATGCAATAGCTTTTACAATTTTCAGTAACTTGTCCGGAAGAAAAGGAGATGTTGGGGATACATGATACCCTGAAATATTTGATGTTCGTATGGATTAGTCACGTGAACATGAAACGCGTCCACAACGCGTTCCTCTGATCTTTACACGTTTTATTGGTTATAGGACATGTACCCTTCATTTCAAATGCTAACCTTATATATTTCACCCTTCCCCATCCTTTTTACATACCTTTCAGCCTTTGTCTTTACATTAGCATAGAAACCAAGCTATCAAAACTATAATCCCCATCATCGCAGAAAATTATCTCTATCCTCTGCTTATTTGTTCGGCGCTCGGGAGACAGTATAGATCAGTGTTCTGGGTTGGGAGATAGATGGGGCGCAGTTTGTGGTTTGAAATGCCTTATCAGAGACATAAAAGTAAGACTGTATTTATAGACAGTTGACGAAAGAATCTATTTGCATTGTAACATATCTAGGGAAATGGAGCAGGGGTTAGGGTTACTGAATTTTCAATCATCCGCCGGCAATCTAACACTAACATTTCGATATATATCACTAGTATACACCCATTTTTTTAATCTAAATCTTCTCGTTCCTATTAAGCATCAGCGGAAGAGGTTTTGAACCATGCAGTAAATATATAAATGTTGCTGCTGAGAAAGGGTAAAGGAGAAGATAAGATTCACGACAGCGCGAGTCCAGGCCTTATATCTGATTCTCGTCAGCGAGACCAAATCGAGCCCATCTAGCTCCGAGTAAAACTCACATTAGGGATTCGAGCTGATAGGAGTTCGAACGGCCACAAGTAATCGAAGCCAAGCGGTTGAGCGAGGCAAAGGATCAGTAGACAACGAGCTCATAAACTCTTTGTTAAACCTCATGTAGAAAAGGGCACATCCAGGTTAGTCACTTCGGTCGGGTACCTGCGGCCGAAGCATCGTTCAACTTATGATACGGTTGCTAATCGTGTTGTAGTTTTTCTGATCCACAGGTACATAAGAAAACTGAAGCTTAGTCTGATCCATATACGTCATCAAAATTTCACAGCCCGATCTTATATGTGAAGACGAGAGTTGTGATCATTTCAGTTTCGGACAAACTGCGATTTTGTTGAGGGATCTGCAATATTGAAGAAATTCTCAGACTCCCTGGACTGGAATGCGTCCTCGCAACACTCTGAGCCTGAAAATAGGTCGGGTTTGAATACATGTGGTTCAGTCCAGTATTTCTTTTAGCAATTAAAGAGCTTATAAACTATAGCGAAAACATGACATAGACGCACGGTTATAGTGAATGTGTATATCAAGAAAAAGGACGCCTTGTGAAATTGTGATGTCTTGGTGTTCTGAGCCGCCGGTGGTTCTTAACGGCACGCTGATGTTTCGTTCATTACTCTGTGAGAATAGGTGGTAAATTCAATTTGCTCGACAAAGGTTATTGAGCACGCTGAAACACTTGTGAGCTTTCCCCTGGAGCTCTATTGCTTTCAGAACGTCAGCGGGGAGATCACCTGCAAAATGCGCAAGTGAAAAAAGTACAAGAATAACTTTCCCATCCTAAATGACTCCTGCTTGCTGATATAAAAGCTCTTGTTCAGAGTGGTTTGCAGCTAGATGAGCTAATGAAGACTTTGCCTGCTGTAGAATGAATCCTGCTTTTATCATTGAAGACTGTTGATCCTTATTGCACGAGGAACGGTTCCGGAAGCCACCGCAGCCGACACATTCAACACCCAATAAACTCCTCTCCCTTATGAATTCTTCAACCCCAGGTTCTTTGGCATATACCAATTCCTCGATGCCGCAGCTCATTGTAAGCCAAACGAAACTTTCTCATTTTTACGATGAAACTGGGTTTCCAATTTTTCAGAGCTTGAGGAAGCCATCTGTAGCGACACAGAAGAGTGCTTCCCCAGACGATAGTATTCGGTTGGGTGGGACGGTTTTTTCCTTCAAAGACATTCCTAACCTCGTGATGCAGATCACTTGGAGAGCAAGCTGGCATGAGCATTTAGATAAAGCTAGTCGGATGTTAGAAGTAGATGGTGTCTATCCTCACCCCAAAGACGAATTCTGCTCCATTATCCATATGTACGGACTCAAGACCGTTTCATGTCTGATTGAGATCATGTACCACCCATAATGTCTCTAGAGTTCTCCTAAAGCCACATGAATGAGACCGAGTGGGACTAAGCACAAAATCGCTAGTTTGTGCGAATAGTTTACTTGTGAGTAGGCTGGTGCCAGAATACTGGGATATTTTTTCCATTCTGGACCTTCAGAAGTGACGATGATGGGGCTAATCGAAAAGGATAAAGTAATCCATCCTATGTTTGGAAACCTCGATCGATGCGTCGGGACTTCCTGTATCCGATTGGTCAACGATATATGAGACCAGGGAAGTTAACGGTGTGTATATATACCTTGGTCACGCGGGATCGGCAACAAAGAACGCGATAGCTATGATAAGCCGCAATGTCCCAGCGGTAGCTCTCTAATGCTGACCAGAAAAATAATGGTAGTTAATGAGCAAAACAAGAAAAATATAAATTACCTTTACATTTCTCTAGCCATGTTGTGATCGTTTATGGTCTGAATCCCCTCAACCGTGGTACACTTGATGTCTTGAGTAGAATAGAAGGAAACCCATGATGATGGGTGAAAAGAGGGAAAGATAGATAGATAGCTAGAAATGTCAGTGATGCCTCATGGTCAGTATGGACAATGCTGCGACGTAATTCAGATACAGATACAGTTTGAAAAGCATTACCCCAACGAGAACGATGGCTATGTTCCGGGAGGGATGGGATGGTACTAAGCGTTTGGAGCCAACTCCACACTCACAGGGCATGAAACAGACGCAAAGGGCATACCTTTGGAATACCTGGCATAACTCTAGCAACTCCTTGTGCTTTTAGCAATGGAGTTTAATCAGAAGTATGGAACGCCATGCTATGCGTGCCTTGCACTAACATAGCTCATAGGAGGCACTCCTTTTTCCGGTATCACATGTGACATATTACGGTGGAAACATCGTAAAGCTCTTTGTTTGCCCCGATCTGTCCTACGGCTCTAGATTTAACCATAGGCTAACTTTGAAAAGATGGCTGTCCTCATGAAAAGAACTCTCCTATCCTCTTGAATATTCATAACGCCGAATCGGAGGATCAAAATACCTAGAGGTAATTTGAGTATGCTCTGTGTCCTGAGAAAAAAGTAACTCGAAAAGCAGTCTTGCAGCTGCGCACCCTCGAAGAAACATCCTCCGCAGTTATTCTGTGCCGATTTGAGGTTCAAACAAACCCTTCCCATTTAGAAACAATCACCCAAGCCATATTGATGTTTCTTAATCAATTGAACGTGACCCGCCTTTGAGCTTCAAAAAAAGGGCTCAGATTTGAACCTCGATGCTGATCAACAAGTGCCCGCAGTCGCAGGGTTTTAATCCCAGGTACCAGACCTTTTGTATCTTCTCACAACCTGGAAGCTGGGGAACTTTAAAAAAATTCTTTTTTTCAAATTTCATGACTAGTAATCGAGTGAGCCCGGCACCCTTCCAACAAGTGTGACAACCTCACGCACCCTTGAAAAAATCCTCCGCAGTTAATCTGTGCCTAATTGAGGTTCAAACAATTTAAAAACAATCGCCCAAGCCATATTGATGTTTTCTTAATTAATTGAACGTGACCCGCTTTTGAGCTTCAAAAAGAGGGCTCAGATTTGAACCCCGACAGTGATCAACAAGTACCCGCAGTTTAATCGGGTAACAGACCTTTTGTGTCTTCTCACAGAAAACCTGGAAGCTGGGGAACTTTGAAATGTTTTTGCAAATTTCATGACTAGTAATCGAGCGCGCCCTGCACCCTTCCAACAAGTGTGACAAACTCCATCGGCACCATCTTCGGCGAAACTACCGCTGCCGCTGGCTTACACGCCCACGCCAACGTGCTCACCGTCCCACACAGCGAGCAGGCATACAACATCCACCATGCATCCTATCTGTTGCATTATTTTTGCTTCCAATGTATATCAGGCCCTCCTACCCTGATTTGATTATAGTGAATAGCCTATCATCGTTTTAAGAGCAGTTCATATTATCTCGTTGTTAATCTTCAACTTCCTCATTGGCCTCTTCCTCACATTACTTTGAGAGTCAGTATCTCACAGATAGCCTTGGGACTTAACTGCTCCATTAACACTAATATTTTCGTCTCTGAACACCCAATATATTTGCCTCTCGTCTCCTCTTTATCAAATTTGGACAGCTTGCCGCTTCAAGATTTTCCTATTTCCCTGCTCCGCTCGTGCCTCCAATTATGCTTTACATTCCTCCCACTCTACACCAGTCAAATACTCCTAACAGTAGCTTCCCTCTTCTCCATATTGCTAACATGGTATCTAAATCTGCAATAGAACCTACAGTGTCTCAAAAAACTACTTCAGTGTTTGCTTGTTTCTACCTGACAGTTTAATAACTTGAGAAATAAAATATCTATAGTACTGAAAATATTACCATTGTTAAGAACTGGACAGATGCTAAGAGAGAATTACAAGAGTGACCAGGGGTCTGAGGTGGGATGAGGTTCAGTGATCTGTATCAGACAGGACTTGGCTTCAGCTTATGTGCTATGCTATCTCAGTGTCCTGTCCCTAGATTTCAGATGTGGCTGCCCAAGGTTGCCTGAGGTTCAGGTGTAGCCTTAAGGATTGAGCATAGCCTGAGTGGTAGGAGTGTGTACTTATTATTAATCTTAGTCAATATCAGAACTGAGGACTAGTATGTGTACATGAGCAAAGTGCCAAAGCCAGTTTCTGGATGGTTGGGAAACCACACTGACAGATATTTTAATGAGATAGCTACTATACCTTGGACAGTTATAAAGAGTAATACAAATGGCTGGCAAAGCTCACTACATGATCTCAAGACTTCTATGGATGAGACCCTACAAAATGTACACAGTGAGGTGATCACATTTATATCAGCTACAGTAAAACAAGAAGAGATGCTCTGGGATCTGACTCCACTATCTTGAAATTTGAGTAAGGTGCAAATCACTATGTGTAATAGTAAGGTGCTTCCCCTCAACCTAGTATGAGGTGTGACGGAGACTGGTGCAGTCACAGGTCTTTATTTTTCATCTTAAGTTTCCCTGTGTACCACCTAAATATATACCAGTATGCTGGTAGAGACCCCTGAGCTTTTGGCTCAAGTAATCTAGGCCTCTCACACAGGTCTTCCACTTATGATTTTTAGGTGGGACTCCATGTTATGCCTCCACTTCTACCCAACATGCCTGTTTTCACCCCTACCGCCACTTCATGGGGATGGTGGCCCCGTGAATGATGTCTCCTGATGTACCCTAGCACCATTCCCACCGAATTCTATGAGTCGATGAAATATTTGTATATTATCTCGGTGTTGTAGTCTTTATAAGAAGAGTAAAGTGGACAACAAAAACCCTATCGACGTTCTCGCACTTTGAACCATACGACATAAATCACCATCAACCCCAACCCGGCGATGAAAGCAAACAGAACAAGCACATCGCGATAATAATTGTTACCCCCGAACCCGAATAGCTGTCCCGCCTCATGATTAACTCTCGACCATTGCAAAAAAGTAAAAGAACACTCTCACCAAGTCCATAATGACACTCGCTGAAATCAAGACGGGTACGCCTTGCAGTGTATCCTGGATCATCAGTCCAGAGCCTACTTCATTCACACTTATTGCCTGAAATATTACATTTTTAGCATCTGCCCCATGTACGAGGTCATATCGTGCGTACCTCGAGTGTATATTTAAGTGGTGCGAACCACTGCAGCCACCGGAGCACAGGTGGTATGGCACCGAGATGTACAAAGAAGCCAGCGAAAGTCTGCTGATAAAGTGCTGTAAGTGCACTCAACAAGATAGCGACTCCGCCATTGCGAAACAAGCATGCGAGGAGGAAGTTCTAGTAGCTTGATGTCAGTCAAGCAACGATGAAAAAAGTAAGAGGACGTACGAAGAGCGCCATGGCAATGGAGTATAGCACAAGCACTAAGAGAAATTTGAAGAAGTGTGCAGCGTCCTGCGCCAGACCCGCCATCCAGTATGTTCTGTTCCGGGGATTAATACAAACAGGCGGGCGAGTAACTGCAGGTGATGACATACATGGAAGATATGATGATCGTAGGTATGATCCGCAGCGGTATAATATCGAACACAACTCGAGACAGAAGCCAAGCAGTGGGGCTGAAGTGGGAAAAAGGTCGTGGTGAATATCGTGTAACCACACAACCTGTGAAGCATCTGAGAAGCATCCTACTTATAGTACGAAGCAGCGCGTTCGCGCAGGAACAACGCCCTAACCTCGACTAAGTTATACACCGCAGATAGAGACGTGAAAGCGATCAAAGTACCCTAGAGACGCATCAGGGACAACACGTTCAAAAAGCAAATAGCACTACGAACCAGGAAAAATAAACATCCTACGCGGGCTTGGAAACCTGCAATTGTGATTCCCGTTTTGAAATATAGACCGCCTACAATGGAATGTAAGGTCGATGGAAAAAATTACAATAGGCCACATACCAATGAATACACCAAGTATAGATGCTATAGCGACATGGGTCAGAAACAATGTCTTGTCCCTAAATTGATGCATGGTCAACTAACCCAACATCGCATATAAAAAGGTGGTACCTTTTAAGAATTTTCCACTCCCTTCCAGCCAGGACCTCAAACTGCGTCAAGAAAGTCGTCGCACACCGACCACCCCTTCGCATGGCTACATCCTCCCTAGAACCCACAACCAGTTCCTCGCGACTGTTTTCCTTACCCCCCCTCTGTCGCAAATTTGCTCGGTCGATGTTTGCAGAATAAGCCGTCGCGATTCCAGTGCTTTCGGGTCCGCTCGCAACCTCCAGGAGCCAATCAGCAACGTTGTAACCTTCCGGACATCGCACCATGCCCTGAATAGCAAAGTGTTCAGCGGGGTCAAGTCCGCCTGGTCCGGTGTAGAGGGTGTGACCCCGAGAGAGGAGTAGACAGTGGGAAAAGGTCATATATAGTTTTGAACTGGGCTTCATGAGCGCGACAGAATATGGGTCTATTAAAGCGGACGTACTTGGGCTGATGGATGGACGCGATGACTGCTGTAGGGCTCTCCGGATCGTGAGCAATATCATACAGGACGTTGGCTACTTTTGCCGCAGACACAGAATCAAGTCCTAGACAAGCTATTAAAACTTACTCGAAGACAATCAAGTAGAGCACTCACCGCTTGTTGGCTCATCAAGCACGATCACGTCACATCCCGCAACAAGTTCACACCCTAAGCTTACTCGCCTCATTTCTCCACCGCTGATCCCTCGTCTCTCGCCGCTCCCGATTCTGACGTCTGCAACATCGTCAAGCCCCAGCTGCGTCAGCACGCTGGGGAGTGTGTCAACGACCGGGTCGACGGCAACGGGTAGTACCTGCTTACTGTGACACGCGTTCGACCTTGGAAGCAAGTGAAACAGACTCAGGCAAGCGAAGACGGGCGGCAAAAAGAAGAGTTTCACGGGGGGTTAATGTAGCGGGGAGAGAATCGGTCTGTCCTGCTACGTCAGCAAAGGAAAAGTATACTAGAAGGAGAATGTTCACCTGATCGACAAATCCAATTCGAGGTTTCTTAACCACGTTCCCTTCAAGATCAAAGAACTCTACTTTCCCGGTCACTTTTCCGACCTTGGATTTCCCCGCAAGTATCTCCACCAGGGTTGTTTTTCCCGCACCTGTCACCGTCCATAACATATAATTTCACATGGGATACAGTAGTTTATGCTCACCGCTCGGACCCAATATAGCTAACATCTCCCCTGGTCGCACGATCCCATTCGATCCAAGAGCATCCAGTACTACCTTTCCGCCACCATCCTTCTTGTCCCCGCGCTCTGTATCTCTCGATTTTCTGTTCCGTTGCAAAGATATACCCCCAGCCATAGAGGTACTGTATCCAACATCTTGCCATCGAATGCCGATCCCACCCCATTGTACCGCGCCCGACCCTCCCTTTGCTGCTTGCCTCTGTGAGACCTTTCCAAAGATAAGCACGGCCAGAAGAACCGCAATAATGGCTCCAACGACTGCTAAACCAGCGACGACTCCACCGCTAAGCTGCTTTCCAGACGCTGTACTAGCGGTTGCGTTCGAACTTGTTGCCGTATCGATCACTGATTGTGCTACGCACTCTCCAAAAGTGCATCCAGAGAGAGAAAGGCCTTGTGCACCAAATAGACCTCGGAGAACCTGCTGACTGAAGCTGCAAGACGCGCCAGAAGTATTTGTGGACGAATTACTAGACGAGGAGCTCAGGCAATTGATCTCGAGAGCGCCAGACAGCCCATTTATCGTTTGCGTGAGATCAAACGCCTAACAGAATACAGGTTTTTAAGAACAAAAGGCACAATTCAAGACATACAGACATACTCCGGACTGTGCTCCACAAAACGACGTCCCATTCCTACAAGTGCACTGGAGGTTTTGGCAGTTCCAATCAGTTCCTGCGTTGCTGGTGCTCTGTGTGCAATTGTCGGCAGTACAGTAGAATTGTTCTACGCCGTCGTATATGAGTTGAGCATAAATAGATCCAGAAGTTCCGAAAGATGTTGTATCGGGTAGTGGAGACAGAGATGGCGAAAGAGTGCGAAGGATAGTAAGGTCAGAATTTAAAGGGAATAATGCTTGAAGGGTGGGGTTCTACAAATATAATAAATGATTACAAAGGGTCAAAGGTAGAAGAAATCGCACCAAGACTTGGCAGCTCATTTCCCCTGAAGCATAGACGTGTGATTGAACATTACAAGTTAGAGAGCTATTCTGGATCTGAGAGGAACTGAGGCCAGCCCCAGACGTTGAAGAGACGGATTGGTTACTGTTGACCGTGTTGAAAGCATTCTGGCACGCGCTGGACGTCGTGCATACTTGCAAAATGGAATTGGCATTTACTTGACCCAAGATAGTTATTACGAGAATAGTAGCTTACCATTGCACCCCGTTCCGCCCCATCCGGTCTCGCAGCTACAACTTGTCAAGTTGCTCCTCGCATTCCCACTGACCTGAGCCAGTGGTCTGTTGGAACCTGAGAAAAGAGTCCCTCCGCAGGCTAGAAGCTCGCAAGTTGGACCTCCAAAGCCTGGAGGACATGAACAGGTGGAACCGTTTGCAGTGCCATAGTTTTCACAAGACTGAGCAGCGATAGCCTTCACAGCGACAATGAAAGCG
>QMFG01001894.1:0-19743 GCA_003314545.1 Ramaria sp. MG151 | reverse complement strand
ACTCACGAAAAACTCGTGTCATCCTTAGTCTCCATTACTATGCATGAAGACAACCAGGGCAATGAGGAAGATCCAATAAGTTGTCAAGCCATAGCTAACTATCTGCTCAGAGGTCGCGGCGTGAGAATGCTTATAGTTCGAAAGTCAATCATCATAGCCCGCTCGTCGAGGAAAAAATGAGAGGGGGTTGTGTGATTGCAATCAGAATACATAGACAGGTTAGATTCAATTGTGTTGTTTCGACCATCTCCATCCATGGAATTTATATCTTGAAGCCATAGCCTCTCATACATTCAACGTGTTTCCGCACGAGGTCTCTACATGCATCATCGGCCGTATCGGAATCATGGCGCAGGAAACACTCGTCGCGCGCCGATTTGGTCTCGGGGCACGCACAACAACTATTAGAATTCGTCAAGCCAAGTCCCAGTAGAGTTTTTTTGTTTCGTTCACGCACGGTTTCAGCCCTTCTGGGTTTAGAGGGTTGGAAGAAAGAGGCTTCTCTGGCGAAGATACAGTGGGAGGAGGAGATGTTGACCAGGGAAAAAATGAGAACATAGCAAGACGAATGTAGAGGCGATTGTGCTCGTACGTATTACGTCAAGACATAACGTCACAGCTGTCACGATCATTTCCGCCAGCCCACTTCCGATAAGCTTCGAACATAGAAGGCGCTGGGCGACGACAAATTCGGAAAACAAATAAAACTACTCAAATTATTACTGTAACGTGTCAGTGCGTGATATCTGCTGGAGTAAGATCACTGTTGTAAATCCTCGTCTTTCATAACCAGAATTTGAAAATCATCTTTCACATAGGAACTAATTCTGATGGTATTATTTTGTTCCCCTGTTCTTCTGAACCTTCGAACTGGGTGGTTCGGCAATCATAAAGTTAGGTGCCCCAAAATAGGCTCCTCCCTTTCCCTGGATCCGAACCATATTCAAAACATTCTCTAGGGATCTATATGTCCAATTGGATTGGTTGCTTTGACGAGGACAGCCGTCTTTTCGACATCTACCTTCTCAGGCCACAGCGGATCGTTGAAATATACGCCGTAAGATGGACCAGGGAAAGCGCAGAGCTGACATAGTCGCCAAGTTGTTACCCCCGGCCGTACCATACGACGTCACGTGATCACATGATACCAGAAAAAAGGAGTGGCTCCTATGAGTTAGTGCAAGGCACGCCTAGTATGGTGTTACATACTTCTGATTCAAGTCCATTGCTAAAAACACAAAGGGCTGGCATCGTTATGCCAGGTATTCCACATGTACGTCAGTCACATCTGTTTCACGCCTTGTTGAGATACATTTGACTCCAAACTCTCAGTACCATGTACCCTGTCATCCCCTCCTTGCTCTCTTGGAACCAAACCATCGTTCTCGTTGGGCTATTCCTTTTCAAACTGTATCTGAGTTATGTCGCAGCATTGCGAGCCATCAAGTATGTCTACACTAACCCATGAGGCGTTGCTAACCTTTCTAACCTTTTTTTTTCTTTCTTTTTTCCCCTTTTTTTTCCTTTCCAGTCATCATCCTGGGTTGCGTTCTATTCGACCCAAGACATCAGGTATACCACGTTTGTGGGGGCTCAGCTCAGAAAAGACCATAACATGGCTGAAGAAATATAAAGGTTTTTTCTTTCTTTCCTGTCTTTTGTTTATTAACTATCATTTTTTTCTGGTCAGTGTTCGAGAGCTACGGCTGGGACATCGTATCCTGTACATCTGTATGGCCTACCACAGCTATCGCATTCTTTGTTGCCGATCCTGGAGCGATCAAGGTAATTATACAACGCTATTTTCTTTGGTCTTTTATCGTTGACTGGTCGGATACAGGAAATCACGATGAATCGATCAAGATTTCCAAAAGAAATGACGGATTACGTTGTTCTTTCTCTATTTGGCCCCAACATCATCGCTTCTGAAGGTCCAGAATGGAAAAATTATCGCCGAGCTCTCGCACCAGCCTATTCACAGGTAATTATTTGAACAAACTTGCGCCTTTGTGCTTAGTCTCATTCATTCTCCTTCATGTGCTACAGGAGAACATCACGGCAGTCTGGGAAGAAACATTCCGGGTGATACATGATCTCAATCAAACATGGAACGGTCGGGATTCCGTACATATAGATAATGCAGCAGAATTCGTCTTTGGAGTGAGGATAGACATCGTCTACTTTTATTCATCCGACCAGCTTTATCTTAATGTTCACGCCAGCTTGCCCTCCAAGTGATCAGCATCACTGGTTTTGGAATGCCTTTGAAGGAAACCATCCCACCCGGCCACACCCTATCGTTCGGGGAAGCACTTCGCTGTGTTGCTACAGATGGCTTCCTCAAGCTTGCTTTGCCAAATTGGACGCCCAGTTTCACAGCGAGAATTAGAAAGTTTCGTTTGGCTTACAATGAATTGCAGAAATACATTGAGGAACTGATATATGCCAAAGAACGTGGGGCTGAAGAATTCGTAAGGGAGGGAAGTTTGCTGGGCAACCTGTTGAAAGCGGCTGCGATGGATTCCGAAGCCGTTCCTCTCACTAAGGACCAGCTTTTTGGTAGGGACCAACAGCTACAATGGTAGAAACAGGACTAATTTTACGACAGGCAATGTGTTCATTAGCTTCTTTGCGGGCCACGAGACCACGACGCATACCCTTGCATTTGCATTGACTCTTCTAGCCGTACATCCCTCCGAACAAGAGCTTTTATATCAGCAAGTAAGAGACAATTGGGATGGGAAAAGTATCCCTGTACGTTTTTTTCGCTCACCCATCTTGCAGGTGATGTCCCCACTGACGCTCTGAAAGCCATGGAGCACCAGGAGGAAGCTCACACGTGTTCAAGCGTACGCTCCCAAATCTCTGTCAAACAAATTGAATTTACCTATCCTCATAGAGTAATGAACGAAACGCTGCGGATGTTTCCTCCCATCACTGGTCTGCCCAAGTACAACGTTGATGCATGTGTCCTACGCACCTGTAGCGCATTCAGCACCTCAGAACACCGAGACGTCACAATTCCACAAGGAGCAACCCTTATCATTGATATACCTGGTCTTCACTATAACAGTGCGTCAGCGTCGATGACCTATTTTCGCTGTAGTTTATAAGCCCTTTGGATATTAAGAAAAGTACTGGCCTGAACCACATGTATTCAAACCCGACAGGTTTTTAGGCTCCTGGCGCGAGGACACATTCCAACCCTTCAGCACAGGGAGCCGGTCTTGCTTGGGTCGCGAGTGAGTCTTATATTGTCTTCAATAGTGCGGCATCCCTTAAAAAATCGCAGTTTTGCCGAAACTGAAGTGATCGCGACCCTGACTTCCCTCGTCTTTACGTATAAGATTGAGCTCCATCCCGACGTGGCTGGGCTTGATTTGGCCTCGCTTATGGCAAAGGTGTCAGACGTCAGACCTGGAATCACCCTTTGGTCAGTCATATCTTGTTCCTTTACCTTCTTGCAGAAGTGACATTTGTTCATTTACCGTATAGTCCAAAGCCTCTTCCCCTCGTGTTTAAAAGAAGGGCGGGGATTTAAAGTGTTGTTTCCTTCTGTTCGGATGCGTTTCCTAGAAAATTAGGGTTACCACAGCACAAGTTATTGCGTGACAGCCATGGTTATAACTATGTAGATGAAGTGCGAAATATTCATCACTGCAACAACTCCGACCTGCAGCTCCCCACACAGGGTGCACATTACCCCGATGAAATGCTGATTTATTGATGCTGCTGAACCTTAGGTCCATTCCATCCAGCTGAGTCTTCCAGGAGGACCTGTTCACATGTCACTCCAATCCAGCCTACCCATCACAAATATTTTACACTAAAAACAAAGCACCAACCAAAAAGGGGTTAATGTAACATTTCACTCACGAATATCGTAACGGTCGTATACCATCAAAAAGCATGAGCAGAGGTCTTTTTCTCTTTGCTCAGTTCAAACTGTAATGGACCAAAGACCAATAAGACAAGAGCAAGTGTAAGAGAAAGAGTGACGTGAGCAGTAACGAAGAGAACAAGTAATATATGTCAATTGAGGAGATATTGCATGTGTTTCTAAAATCCCTTGGCAGCGTCTCCATAATTTAGGAATAAGAACTTATCTAAAATCCTAACTGTAAGCACAAATAGGACTTTGGAGCAGCGCTTTTGAGAAACCAACGAGAAATTTAGCACGGCTTTGCAGGCAGCATCTCGTGGCTCTTTCTTTACTTCCGGCTCCCCGCTAACCCAGGTGACACTGAGACGCGACTGTTGCGGGTTACTCCTCATCTGCAATTTGGACCTTATTGTCTATGGAAAGGTTGACTTATAGGTGAATAGACGAGAAATACGAAAAGATGTTCTTGGCTTCTATGACACCTCTAATATTGATAGTCATTGGATCTCGCAGAAATTTCTGAGCCAGACACCTCCAAAGTAGAAGAAATGCAGCCCTTCCTATTTGTCTGTAATTGGACCCACTTACTACATCTGATTTCCATCACGGCACACCATATACCTACAATTCTCTTGTATTTAAACCACCCACAGGTTGTATGGTAAGCACTCCTAAATCGCCCTAAATCGTAACTGCAGGCCTCCCACTCTCGCAACCAACGATGAAACCATTAGCAGACTCGTATGTGGCAGTGCGCTCTTTCTTGACAACTTTTTGTCGAAATCGTCGGAAACCATATAGGCTGCATCATGGTTCCCAGATCCATAACATCAATCATCCAAATGATTCTGTCTATTGAAGAAAGTCCTTGGTTATTTCGAACAGAGAACTGTGCCATACAACAGGAACTTATGCGTGCTACGTATACGATATGGGAAGCAGCAGTCCACGTTTACTGAGCTGGACTGGACAGTATCTCGCTATCGTCCGCGACTAGCCCCGCTGGAGGCCACCCGACTACCTATCTCAACCCATGCGTGTTTTCTCTGCCACCTCGTAAAGAAAAGTCCCCGGATGGATTGTACGTGACAAATTCTTTTCCAACATTATATCCTGAGAACTCCAGACCCCCTCCCAGGGTTTGTTGGTGTAAGGCTCTAGCATGTATGTTATTGAAGGCTGGAGAAACATCTGTGGCTCCAAACGATTACCTTGCGATCACACGGATATAGTTCGACGCTTTCTCAAAACAAATTACTGATTCTTCCTCCGAATTTGGAGAAATATTCACACCGAATGGCTTCTGGATGGGCCTTGTAGCCTTGTCTGCCGAAATTTGCACCCTTCGTCCTCGCTCGTCCATTAAGGCTTTGTAAAGAATCATCCGTCGTGTATGTAGCCCCCCAAATTTGAACTTCTGACACCAAAGGTCGTACGATTGCGAATTGTATGACCGTCGTTCAAGGTACCTTTGGGCTTCAGACGTGCGTCGGGTACTTCCTAGGGGTATTGACCTCCGTACCGACGGTCTCCGGAGAATGGAAAGCGCTGACAGTTGTCCTTGGCTTGGAATGGCTTCATGGCCCCACTTCCAGGTTCAGCGACGGCATTAAGATCGTTCCGAACTCTGTGCGACACGCGGATCCGCCAGAACTTCCCCCTCGAATGCGAGAGTCGACATCATTGGCGCAGGACAGGCTGAACTCTCTGTGGCCGTACGTTTAGAAAACACGTTGGTCATTGAACGCGAGGAGCGTGCGGGAGACAGTTGGAGGGGTCGTTACGAGTTGCTCTGCCTTAACACACCGAGAACTTTCAGTGAGCCACGGGTCTGACCAATTTCCGAAATAACTTATGATAGATTTCACATTATAGGTGACTTCTTCAATGGTGGTGATTGATACTCGGTACGACGACGATAGTCGCACCTGGACAATCCTGCTTCTTTGTGGGGATAGGGACGCATACTGTCCGCATGGAGTACGTCGTCCTTGCCAATGGTGTCGACACGCTAGCAGGTTCTGAGCCCAGAATTCTCGATATTCCCAACGCAAGCCGATTAAGGGGTGAAACTATGCATTCTACGGAATTTTCAAGCGGGAAGCTTTGGCCTGGAAAGAAACCAGTTGTAATCGGTGCAGACTGCTCAGGTGAGGCCTTGCGACGCTAAACGATGTGTTTTGTAACACACTCTCCCCCAGGACATGACATCGCGCAAGAGCTTCGTCGTCAAGGTGCATCAGTAACAATGGTGCAAGTCCCGAGAAATGACCCTTGCGTTCTTTCCGGGTATGACGTATAACCCACTTTACATTCTCTATTGACCACGCAGATCTATGTATGGGAGATAATCCGCCACCGACGCCAGTTACAGACCGTTTATTCCTTTCCTTCCCATATGAACTTATGAAGACCAAAGCATCGACAAACGTCATTCATCACGATGCGCCAGCAGAGATTTCATGGGAAAGTTGGGTCAAAAAGGGTTCCTCCTTCCCGATGAGGAAGACAACTTTTTGAGCCTTTGATGATTCAGAGAAGTTGGCTTTTATTTCAATATAGTGCCAATTCTCTAGAACTTTCTTTGTGTTTCAGAAGGATACTATGTCGATCAAGGTTGTTCTTCAATTATCGTCAAGAACCAGGTGTGTTGATAATCCACTTAAAACGTGTAGCATATGTCGTTTAGGGATCTGCAGAGCGATATAAAGGCAGGTATTCCGATTGCCGGGTACACTCCAACCGGACTCTTGTTCGGTGGCGGAACGGAAGTCCATGCTGACCTCGTTGTCTACGTGACTGGGTACTGCGGTTCGTATTTGTTGTGTAGTCTCGTTTAAATTTATTCTGCCGCAGGTTCCGTCGGGAATCTCTGATTGAGGTGTCATCGAGACCGCGAAACTACAGCCTCACGGACAAGGTCCGCCCGCTAGGGGGTTGACGTCGAGCATGAAATTTCAGGCTTGTGGAGACCCACAAGACGTGAGTATCACCCACCTTGCGTCTCTTCATACAGTGCTACGCGAAGTTGACACCTGTTTAGACCGAGGATTGTGGTTTGCTAGAGGAGACGTTTTTGCTTGTAGATTTTATTCTCGCTTGCTGGCCATGGAGATCAAAGCCGAAGACGAAGGGCTCTTCGAAGCGATCTGCAAAGTATAGGTTTTCAAACTAATTTCTGGTTTCTTATCTACCAGCTTTTTGACGACGGCTCCTACACCGGAGGCAGTCCAGTCCTCATTCTCTCACAACCAAAAAAAGGTGAAAAATGAAAAATACGGAAAAAAACGTGTATTCGCAATATATATAGAATTATCCCTAATTAGTTAAAAATAGATTTCCCTTCCCAACTTTGGAATTGATCATATTTTGGATCCACTGTAGCAAAAAAAATGCATGCCTTCAGAGAATAGAGGGCCCGGCATGTCACAAACATTTGTGAGGACGAGGCTCTAGTGATGGAAAATATAGCTTACACACATCATTGAAATGCATTGGGATTATGGCAGGTGAGTAGAGACTTGATCTTTAATCAACTTCAACTTGCTATTTTTATCCTTATGGAATTCCTCACTTCAAGAAAATTAAGGCACCTATTAACAGCCCACGAGCAAATCGACCTACCCGATGTGCAAAAGTCTGTCGATTTCTCAGAATACTGAGCGACCGATTTGATAACTATATCACTTATGACTTTTGTTATTTGAGCTGCACGCCCAAAGGGAAGGACCTCCAGTATACTGAACAAATTTCTACCTCCGATCGACGCTCAGAATTGCCGCGGAATCAGAAAAATTCTCTCATTTTGACGCTCTCCTCGTCCACACCTAAATCTCAGAGCTATCATGTCGGCCGAAGACGTATTTGAAGGTGCCGTTGGCATTGATCTTGGCACCACCTATTCGTCAGTGGTACAGCTCTGGGTGATGTCGAGCCCGTTTGACTTGATCCGAACAGATGTGTAGGTGTATGGCAAAACGATCGCGTGGAGATCATTGCGAACGACCGTGAGTCTGTAAAAGTACACAGAGTTTTCCGTTCCTTAACCTGTTTCACAGAGGGTAACCGCACCACTCCTTCTTATGTTGCATTTGCTGCGGAGGAGCGTTTGATTGGAGATGCTGCCAAGAACCAGGCAGCGATGAACCCGAAGAACACCGTCTTCGATGCAAAGCGCCTGATTGGGCGGCGGTACGAGTAAGTGTAACATTTTTTCTCTGTGGGAGTAGTTTATTGATTGTTACGAAGTGACCCTGATGTTAAAAAGGTTGGGACATTAGAAGGCTGTGCATCTGACCTTTCTGATATCTTCTTCCCCAGGACATGACCCACTGGCCTTTCCAGGTCGTTGAGAAAGATGGTTCACCGATGATCAAGGTCGATTACCTCGGGGAGGAAAAGACCTTTAGTCCTCAAGAGATATCTTCTATGGTGCTTGCCAAGATGAAAGATATCTCAGAGGCAAAGCTTGGAAAGACCGTCAAGAAAGCAGTTGTCACGTTCGTACATGAATTGAGATTCCTGTCGTTGTGACTTATACATCATTTATAGTGTACCTGCATACTTCAATGATTCTCAGCGTCTGGCCACAAAAGACGCTGGAGCAATTGCTGGTTTAGATGTCCTCCGCATTATTAACGAGCCAACTGCTGCTGCCATTGCTTATGGTCTTGATCAGCAATCCAAAACTGAGAAGAATGTCCTCATCTTCGACCTTGGTGGAGGCACATTCGATGTGTCATTATTGAATATTACGGGCGGTGTCTTTGCTGTCAAGGCAACTGCTGGAGATACCCACCTTGGAGGCGAGGACTTTGACAACACCTTGCTTGAACACTTTAAGAAAGAGTTCCAACGCAAGACGAAGCTGGACATTTCGGACGATGCGCGTGCCTTGAGGAGGTTAAGAAGCGCATGCGAACGTGCTAAGAGGACACTTTCGAGTGTCACTCAGACTACTGTTGAGGTCGATTCTTTATACCAGGTTGGTTTCTAACTACGGTCAAAGTTCTGTTCCTGACTTAGCCTTATATTTTCTTTCTAGGGAGAGGATTTCTCTGCAAGTATTACCCGTGCTCGATTTGAAGAGATCAACGCGACCACTTTCAAATCTACTCTCGACCCCGTAGACAAGGTTCTTAAGGATGCAAAGATGGCACGCGAAAAGGCATGTGGTTTACAGTATCTTATTCTGGCGTGCTCATCGTATCGCAGGTCGATGACATTGTCCTCGTTGGCGGTTCTACTCGTATCCCAAAGATCCAATCACTCGTTTCTGAGTACTTCGGCGGGCGCCAACTCAACAAATCTATAAACCCGGATGAGGCAGTCGCGTATGGTGCTGCGGTCCAAGCTGCCATTCTCACTGGCCAAACTACCGACAAAACTGAAGGCATCTTGCTCCTCGACGTTGCACCCCTTTCCCTTGGTGTGGCGATGCAGGGTGACGTTTTCGGTGTTGTCGTGCCGCGAAATACCCCCATCCCTACGAATAAATCACGAACATTCACAACTGTCGAGGACAACCAGACTACTGTAACTTTCCCCGTGTACGAGGGAGAGCGAACTCAATGCCGAGACAACCGTTTGCTCGGCGAGTTTGAGCTCAACGGTATTCCACCAATGCCGCGTGGCCAGGCCGAGCTCGTCACCACATTTGAGGTTGATGCCAATGGTCTCCTCAAGGTATCTGCACAGGACCGTGCTTCAGGTCGCAAAGCTTCTATCAGTACGTGGAATATATTTTGTTCCGCTGTACCTGATTCCATGTGTTACCTTAGGCATTACCAACTCAGTGGGCCGCCTATCTGGCGCTGAGATTGATCAAATGATCAAAGATGCTGAGCAGTTCAAGCAGGCTGACAAAGATTTCAGCGCGCGACATGAAGCCAAGTCAGACCTCGAAGCCTATATCCACCAGGTGGAGGGGACAATCAGTAGTCCGGAGATTGGCATGAAACTCAAGCGTGGAGCCAAGGTGCAGGTAGAAGCTGAGCTTGCGCGCGCCCTTGAGAAGTTGGAGATCGAGGATTCGACCGCAGATGAACTTAAGAAGGCACAGCTGGGCATCAAGCGCGCTCTTCAAAAGGCAACAGCTGGAATCCGGTGAGGGCATAGTACAGGCGGCAGTCTGGCTTCTGGCGTGTGGTGCATTTTTCTATCGTGTTTTTTTTTTTCGATCTACTATCATTCCATTGCATGTGGAGATGCTGTCAAAAGCGGTCATAGGATGTCCGCAGCCCGTATGTTTTGTATAAATTCATGCCTTGCAGACTTCTTGTTAGTAAGGGCTAGGTGTGACTGTTCTGTAGGGTTCCCTTGCATTATAGAGCAAGTAGAGAGCAAGGTAATGAATAATGCATCTTAACTAATGCGCGTTCTTGAGGGCATTGAGCTGGCGAGTGTGATGGTATTCTAGAACAAAGCCAATGTTGGGAATATGGTGTAGAATGGGAGGTTAGACACTCACTCTCCGCAGCCTCGAGTGCTCTAATATTTCCCTGAAGCTTGTTAAGGGTTTCCACGTATTCCTCTTCCTCAACACTATCGAAAACAATCCCACCTCCTGCCTGCAGGTATGCAACACCATCTTTAAATGTCATAGTACGAATTGCGATGCACGTGTCCATCTCATCTTCTGCGAAGTCGAACCTCCCGACAGCACCAGCGTAAACGCCACGACGCTCCCGTTCCAATCCAAAGACCAACTCAATGGCTTTGAGTTTTGGTGCACCAGATACAGTGCCAGCAGGGAAGATGGAACGAAATGCATCGAAGCTTTGGGAGTACTCAGCCTCTACCGAGGAGGGGAAAGCCTCATAGGTCACGCACCGAGTTTTGCCTTCTCGTAACAGTCCAGTGACCATGCTCGTCAGATGGATGACGTGGCTGAACTTTTCCACCACCATCAGTTTCTCGACCTTGACAGTGCTAGGCTGACAGGTGCGGTTAACGTCGTTTCGGGCCAAATCAACAAGCATAATATGCTCGGCACGATCCTTGGTAGAATTGGTCAACTGCGTGCTGAGTTGTTCGTCCTCTGTGACAATGCCCAGTTACAAATATAGCTGAGGAAAAACTATGATCTCCTCACCCTCTTGTGTCTTTCCTCTACGCACGGTCCCGGCAATCGCATGGTTGTACACTTTGTTTCGTTCGACTCTGCACAATGTTTCCGGGCTAGCGCCTACGATCTGCATTTCTCCACAGTCAAGATAGAACATGTAAGGGCTCGGGTTGACCTGTCGCAAGTGGCGATACGCATTGAATGGGTGAAGTTTTGTCGGCCGCGCGAGGCGTTGAGAGGGAACAGCCTGGATGATATCGCCAGCAATGACATGCTTTTTGAGCTGAGTCACATGAGCCTCGTATCCTTCCTTGCCTATGTTACTCGTGGCTACAAGCCCCAGCTCGATGGGTGCCTGTACGGGCTCAGGGGTCTGCGTTCCGAGCACGAGTTTAGCAACGCGCCGGGCCTTAGCCACAGCGGTATTGTATACAAACGAAAGATTGACGGCGTTTGAAGACATGGAAGAGGGAGGACTGAAGACATGAGAGACGACTTTAATTGTTTGGAACACGTGGTCGTAAATCACCAAGGTGTCGACAAGCATGAAGATCGCCTCTGGGATATTGAGTGGGTCGGACAGACTAGTGTTCCGTGTCTTTGGTTCAAAATGTTGGATGCAGTCGTAGGCAACATATCCAATAGCACCGCCGGTGAACGTTGGGACTTCGGGAAGCTTGACATATTTGTATCGTTCGAGTTCCTTCTGAAGGGCGATCAAAGGATCTCCTTCAATTTCTTGTCCAGGGCCCGTTTTCAAGAGCTTGAATGGATCTAGGTTGAATAGAATGTGAATGCAGAGCTCCCGTCCTAAGAGTGAAACCTCACCAGCTCCAATAAAGCTGTATCGAGCGATGCTTTCACCGCCTACAATACTTTCCAGTAAAAAAGAATACTTGGAGTTATTTGCGACCCGAAGATAAGCAATGCATGGTGTGAGCAGATCGGCTGGAAATTGGACAAATACAGGGACGCAATTTCCTCGCTTTTCGTGCAGAATGAGCTGCTCAACCTGCGCGAGCGGTGGGAATGCTAGGAGTTGCTGATCGATAGATTAGTAGGTAATTAGTAA
Source organism: Ramaria sp. MG151 (assembly GCA_003314545.1). Taxonomy (NCBI): domain Eukaryota; kingdom Fungi; phylum Basidiomycota; class Agaricomycetes; order Gomphales; family Gomphaceae; genus Ramaria; species Ramaria sp. MG151. The sequence goes on along the minus strand of QMFG01001894.1, from coordinate 7,722 downwards.
ATGCTATGGATGAATCTTTTGACTTGAGCTCACATTAGTATCCATAATCCAAAAAGCCTATTACAAGAGAAAGAACAAGAAAGACAGAGCGTTAGAGCTCTGACCAGTGCGCTGGAGGCAGTCTTGCCTCTGAAGACGCCTGCAGGGTAGCGTGACATCTGGCAGCTACATGCGTGACCAATTTCACAAGGTATCATAACGCCACATTCTTTAATACCCAAGTTAACCGTCGACTCAAGGCTTGCTACAGTGAAAGTACGTGAAGCCTAAGTTTCTGCCTTCATTCCAAGATTCTCCAACTTCCCCTTCACATTTCTGTGCTCAACATGTTCCTGTATCCTTACGCAGAGCGTATATCTTGCATCTCTACTGACTTTCTGGGTAGGATCTGGATCTAGAGTCTGCGGTGAGCGTTTATCAAGTAACCGATATCCTTGTTGCGATCGCTTTTATGATATAACCAACGGCTAGGGTTTGTAACCGCGATCGCAAAAAAGTGAGCCCGGTCACGTGCATCTTGCACACCTTGCTTCATAACTTGACCATTATGAATATAACCAATTCGTTTCCTAATTTTGGTGATAGCCCCCTGGTTGACGTGGTTCGAAACCTTCACAGGAGTTCTTCTGGATAACGGAGCGAGTACTCGATCTTTCCAAGTCATCAACAAACCAAACTAATGTGGAGCAAATTTCATCGCCACATGCAAGACTGTGTCTTTTCTTTCTTCCGTTTTTCCCGTCTATTAAGGGTATTCAACCACCAGAATATCTGCCTTCCAGTCTTATGGCAATATCAGAACCATTACGTTAAGATCTCATCCAACAAAACCTCCGTATCCTTCCAAAGGACGTAAGCTGTGCTCGCCGCAGTCATAGATGTCTATTTGGAGTGTAGATTGATGAGCACATGTCAAAATAATGCAGCTGACATTTACAGCAACAAAACTTCTGTCGGATAAAACAGCAAAAAGAATGGAGACTCAGAAAGCCTCAGACATAGACACAGACACAGACATAGACACAGACACAGACATAGACACAGACACATATGGCAGAAGTATCACAAGACAAACCATGTAGATACAAGTAGTGCCTACACCAAAGTGTTCACAACACTATAAACTAACAACTCCAAACATGAGACAAATTTTATCCTGGTGAACAAATGGGATGTGACATGAAGTCACTGGCTCACAACACATTCAGGGTTGTGAGTGCCAATTTTACCAAGTGTAGGCTGAGTCCTGTCTCAGTAGGCTACCCCAGAGTGCAATGAAACTGCAAGGGTCCTCATAGTTCTTTTGTCAAGCGTTACTTGTTATTCGTTTAAGGACGGGAACAGTCGCCTATGACATTTTTGCCGTGCACAAAAATGCAGCTGTGCAAGTGCGATGGGCTAAAACCTACATCTCTAATCTTATATTGGAAGCAATTGGACATCTTGGCGCACTCTTCCAGGAAACGGGCTATCCCACTTGAAAGTCAGTACTTACTTCTCGAGGAAGCGTTATCGCCTTGAAACTCTGGTACTCCAGAATGGAACGACCTAACCTCAGAATTCGAATTCGGACTAGGGAATTGATAAGCTCAACATTGCTCTGTGTCTAGGCGATGCTTGAGCCATCCATTCACAACCATCCATACAGTCCGGAAGTATCGCCTACGATGGTTGTTAAGCAAGAGAGTTCATGGACTATGGTAGATGATTCGACTTGTCTACGGGACACAGAAAGCGCATAGTTCCGTGGATCATCGCTATGGCTCTTGAATTGAAAGATATAAACTTTGAAGGAAATCTGGAAAGAAAAACAGTAGAGGTTCCACAGCGGCATTAGTGGCCACGCTAAAAACGTCTTTCCCTTTTGGGAAATAGATTCGGAGTTTGAAACTTCTCTGCATGAATGCTCGACAATTTGCGACGACATTGTGTCGCACATCGACAAGACGAGCAGGATGCTCTATACGACGGGGATACTCAACAGATGCAGGCCATTCCATATCGGAGCAGGGCCAGATAACTGCGGAGGTCCATGAAGAGGAGCCGAAAGCTGCTCATAGTGAAATGCCAGAGGGTATGCAGCGTGTGCTCAGCATGAAGGAGAAGCGGACAAAGTTTCAAAGACTCAGTATGCTTTACTTCTATTTTTTTCTGAAAATTTCATATATAAAACTGAAGTTTTTTCCCAGAGGACCACTTTCAAGGTCTCGGTTCGACACAGACACGAGAAAACACCTGGCAGCCTCACCATGAGCTACACCAGCCTAAAAAACCCTCTCATCTCACCCTGTCGGCCCTTATTGCTGCAGGAGCACATTTAGGACATTCAAAAGCGCTCCTTAATCCAAATTTCATGCCATACGCCTACGGAACACGCGCTGGAATCACCGTAATTAACCTCGACACAACGCTCCCCCTCTTACGACGTGCAGCGGCGCTCGTGCGCGCCGTCGCCATGCACGATGGCACTGTCGTTTTTGTGGGAACCCGCACGGACCTTAAAGACCCGGTGCGCGTCGCCGCAGAGCGTATGGGGTCGAATGCATATCACGTTGGCGAAAAATGGCTCCCGGGCACATTCACAAACCGTGTGCGCCTATTTGGTGCAGATGTCGCCTCGAACCAACGCGTAATTCCTGACCTTGTCATTTTCCTTAACCCTATCCCAAATCTACATGCCATACGCGAGTGTGCGGTCTCGCATGTGCCGACAGTGGGTATTATAGACTCGAACGTCGACCCACGGATAGTCATGTATCCTATCCCGGCCAACGATGAGAGTCCACGGACAGCGGAGCTTGTAGCAGGTGTATTAAGTATTGCTGGTAGAGAGGGGAACGAATTACGGAAGCAAGAAGAACAACGACAACGAGAGTTCTCCGCTTTCCAAAAATTTAGCTCTGATCATCGTCGACGTACTTACTAGTACTTATATTCCTGATTGAATAGAGTTCACATGTAAGAAAATACCTACAATAATCCAGGTGTCATGGTCTCCACCTCGTCCTCTTCCTCATCATCACTATCGGGGCCTTTTTCCAACACCTCATTTGCTGCGAGCTCCAGTTCATCTAGATCCCATCCTAACATACGCTTTTCGATTGCCGCAGCTCGCACTTCAGCGGCCAGTGTTTGTAGCATCCGGTCACTGGTAGCACACATCAATCAGTTCCTAGAAGCATTCAAATGGCTCTTACCTTGCCTGACTTTGGACCCATACACACAAGTCATCTACCCAAACTTTGGAATACAGATAGTACACATCATGTCGATCGAGAACGCCCTTCATCCCCAGTAGTACTTTGGCAATCACTCTTCGTCCGCCTCCAAGCATATCGGCAACGTCGAGCTTGCACCGGTTGCAAAGCGCAAAGGATCGATAGAGTGGAAATGAGAGCGCACGTTTGTAAGATGGAATAAGGGTTTCGCGGATAGAGAGGGTTGATGGAGGAGAAAGAGACGCGAAGGCGGGTGTTAGGACAGAGATTGTCCACGCCGATTCGGAAGTTGGATCAGCAAGGGTAGTGCGTGTATCGTAGGCAGCTGAGAAGAGAAGGGTGACAAGAGTCAAATACAGAGAACGTGTTTGTGACACAGTCGGTAAGTCTATTCAAAATGAAGATTCAACCAAAAGCCATAGATAAACAGGTCGAATGTCGTACATTCTTTCCGTGGAAGACGAAGCATTGTAAGTTTTTGTTCCTCGGTAAAGTCATGCAACTGAGAAACTCCAGGTCCAAATGGGTGCCGCCACCGTATTAGATCCTGTATCTCCTCATCGTTTACAAAGTCGGCTCTTCGGTGTAAACTGTTTTCATGTGGTCTATTTCAACTAAAAGCTCCGTGCACTCACAAGTAGTAATCTTCGTCAAACTTTTTATCTACACGTTCTTCGCCTATCCGTCGACGTTCATCCTCGCTGAGCGTCTCTGCATCTGGCCCAAGCTCATTTGCCTCGTTTTCGGTATGTGCCACATGGCGAAAATATCCCGAATGCATATTTAGGAAACCATACAGACGCTGGCGGGTTGTCGCTAACTGAGGAGAGGCGTCCTCTGTGACTTGCTGAGGAAGCTGCCACTCATTCTTTTCGGCTGAACATTGAAGTCAACAGGAAACACGGCCATCTGACAGCGGCTTTTACCTTCAAGAAACACCTCATGCTCTTGCTCAAGACTCAGCTTTTCCGTATTTTCCGTAAGCAATGTCACATCATCCTTTGAGTTAATGACTTCTATGATTGGATGTGGCTGGTCTCGTATATCGGACCTTGGGGCGAGAAGTTTAGACAACAAGTCCAGATCCTCAAATTCTTCCCCAGGGACCTCCTTTGTCAGTGTAACAGTCAAGTAACCGCTTGACGGGTCGTATGTCGCCGAAGAATTTTCATCTTCTAAGACGGCTTTTGGAAGATTTAGTCTGAGGAAGTAAGGATTGATATGGAGGGTGAACAGAGTACCCTCGACATGTATTTCGACATCTGACGCCTTGTCTTGTTAGCTGTAGAATCGAGAAGTACTTAATGAAAAGGACAGCTGACTCTGACAGATGGAACGTATATCGAGATGACCACAGAGTTCACTGTCTGAGAGCAGGAGAACCTCGGGGTTATCATGCCAGTTCGCGGTGATGTCACAAGTGTCACAAAGCGTGTTGGAAGGGAGGTAGATGTTTTCTTCGCAGCACTACGGTGTGTAATTGTAATCTGAAGTAAGGAGAGGAATAAAGTCGAATAGTGCATCAATTGCAAATGCAAAAAGACACTCTACAAAACTTAAAAACCTAAATCCCCAAGTCGAGAGACGGTGTTTACCGGCTCGAGCGCTTATAACCGCATCTTGCTTCCTATCTACGTACTCAGCTCTTGGCTCACATTCTCCCTCCCAGCGCTGTAGCTGGAACAAGCAGTACTCCTGCAAGACAACCGATTCGTGTACTGGCGTTAGATGGAGGAGGCATCCGAGGCCTCTCCTCTCATTCTCTTGCGAAGGCTTATGGAAAGGGTGGCCGTCGCCAAAGGTCTCTCAGACCACAACGCCGTGAGCATCCGCTCATCTGAGTGCTTCGACCTAATTAATGGAACTGGAACAGGCGATATCTCTGCTTTGTTTCTCGGTCGCCTCCAGATGACGGTGGGTGAAGCCATCACCTCGTACCAGCAAGTGGCCAACGCAGCTTTCAAACCCGCCGACTGGTTTTTGCAGGCTCTCCAGCGGTCATCGACATCACAAAAGTTGGAGCAGTGTGTTGGCAATATTGTATGCCGTTATCTTGGAGATCGCCATGCTCCTCTCTGTGATCCTGCAGGTCACTCTCGTACGAGTCATACAGCAGTGCTAGCATGCACAAGAACAGAGGTCGATCCCCTTCATGTAGTCTGATCCTATGGAACCTCTGGACCCCCGTCTCTGTTTTGAGTCTTGGCCTAAATAGGGTGAGTTGGACCTCACATGGTTTAAAGGCTGATTTTTGTTTGAGCTTATTGCTTGGTCATCATTCTCATTACTATACTATTTTCCAACTTCAATTCTTTTTCCTGTTTCAGTCCATGATTTATGAAGGATAATTTTTCTTCTTGTCTTTATCTTTTTGTCTTTTTCATTTCTCATACGTATATCTTTCATATGAAAAATGAAAAAGACAAAAGACAAAACTTTGGTGTTAAATATAATTGCTCAGACTTCAATTAGACTTTGAATTACTGATGGCTTGTAATACAAACTATTTTAACAAAGAACCCAATTAAGAAATTATACTCCAGAATGTCTAATAATTAGTATTGCAATATAATATTGCAAGTAGATTGTATCTGAACACTTATATAGATGTGTTGAAGTTTTTCCAAGGATACAATACTCAAATCTATCAGACTAATGGTTGTGAAAGCAAAGACAAATTGAGTATCAGACCCTGCAGCACAACACTAGAAATCATTCAATATTTATAACTTAGCTATGATCATCTGTAGTAACTTAGCAAAGTTAAGACAGCTGGATTGTGTGTTTCTTAGTAGCAATGAACAATACTGTCAAACCCTGAGGTTAATGAACACTTAGCATGTCAAGTCTCATCTGGGAACACTTGGAATATTGGAACATTTGGAGATAATCTGTACTTGGGAAAGCAGGGAATCTTGGAAAACTCTTCCCTATATTATTTGTCTCACTATATCTAGTACATTGGTCTTGTATCCCTGTTTCTTAGTCTCATGTCACAATTGCATTTTACAACATTCTGTCACGATCACAATTTGGGCATCACATTCACAGCATCCTTGTTCCAAATAATTCCTTCCGAAGCATCTCGTCTGAAGTCTGAAGCAACATGCCCACATTCCCATCAATTTTATCCAACAACTCTTTTTATCTATCATTTCGACTCAAACACTCCATCTAGTGAAACAATCTCTGTGAAACAATCATTGGTCAGGTCCAATCATATTCTTTTTTTAGAAAAGAAGCACCCTGACTATCCCCATCACTATCCCCATCTTTCACCATACAATTATGGATTGAGTTACTCATATTCATTCAGAGCTTGCGATGACATGCCATATCATCAGACTTGATGATATGAACGTTCTAGACTCTCATAATGATTTTCCGAAAGATTTAGGCATGGCTATCTCTACCCAAAAAGCCATACGATTCGGAAACATGTTTCAGGAGCTGGTAATAGTCTATTATCCCTTTTTTTCTTTATTCACAAATTTCCTCCCATCATTGTTCTTTATTTTCTATGGCCTTTAATTAGTATACTTGTACATTGACTATTTTCCAATTCTCACGGACTCATTCCCATTCGCTTTTACTTCCAAATCCTTCGGTATATAACCAAACAATCCGCATGTATGTTCCCTAGTTCAATTATTGTATGTCAACTTGATTCTTCTACTCACACTTGTCAACTCATATCCAACTTACCTTCAGCAACAACTTCATATTTTTTGAATAAGCACTCCAATTCCACTTTTATTAGTTGAATCCACTTCAAGGGATGTAAGATCATTGGCTGTGATCGACATGAACTTTACAGTTCATTCGATCCACGAGATAGAATCCTTTTGGAACCTCTGTCTCTTCGGAACTATGCACTTCATTCGCTTTTACTGTAGGATTTTTATTCACTTTCCAAACCCATTCTGTTATCATTAGGAATATTTCCGAACACTTTTACTAACACAACATTCATCCACAACATTCATCCACAACATTCATCACTATTATTTGGATTCTGACACATTCCACTATTGAAGTACCGAAGCACACCTTTCTGAACATCTCCGAAGAATACCTTTGGAACCTCAAATCACCCTCACCTCAATCCTTCACACACATTTGATCTGGTCACCCAATCCACTTGAGGAATCACTCTATTAAGTGTTTAGTGAAACAATCAATAACCAGGTCCAATCATAATCTTTTCTAGAAAAGAAGTGTCAGAATCCAAATAATAGCGACAAATGTTGTGGATGAATGTTGTGTTAGTAAAAGTGTTCGGAAATATTCCTAATAATAACAAAATGGTTTTGGAAAGTGAATAAAAATCCTACAGTAAAAGTGAATGGCTTTCGGAACGTCTGCGAATGAAGTGCATAATTCCAAAGAGACAGAGGTTCCGAAAGGATTCTATCTCGTGGATTGAATGAACCTTGCAGTTCATGTCGATCACAGCCAATGATCTTACATTCCTTGAAGTGGATTTAACCAATAAAAGTGGAAT
>QMFG01001890.1:13905-42063 GCA_003314545.1 Ramaria sp. MG151 | reverse complement strand
GCGCCATTAATCCCTGGAGACGTGGGAATCCTCTCTTTAACAGAGTATTCACCATCTGTTCTCCAGGTATGTGTAGTTACATTATCATTCACCATATCTCTAACAGTATTCACCATCTGTTCTCCAGTGTCTGTGATCATCCTTCAGCACACTAGTTCTAAGGATTCACCTCCAACAGAAAGTGCTGCAGTGGTGAGGGTCATTGAGAGTGGAGTTGAAGCACATGTTTTACTTTGCCATAATCATAGTAACTGGAAGCCAAGATTCAAAAAAATTAGCTTCTATTTAAACTTGGCTAAAACTCGCAGAATGAACATGAGCTTATATCATATGGGAAACAATGGATAATATTTCATTCATGTCTTGGTGTTCAGCGGAACTTGAAAATATGATTAGGATACAACTCTTAACTTCATCTTACAACCTTTTGTATAAGATAAGGCACCAGCACCACCAAACTCTCCTAAGAATCCTGCTCGTGTCTACTAGAATCCTCAAGTCGGTGACACCAGTAATGTGATACATTCCACCTCCCAGTCTTTCAACATCTTTCTGAGGCATTCACTCTCCGATATGTTCCACCTTCCAATTTTTGAGCTTGGATGTTGTGGCTTTGCGAATGAGAGACATTCTAAGGGCTACCTCTGACTTATGGCAGAATCAACGAAGCGCTAGTGAGAGAGATCCAAAGAGTAAGGACTAGGGAGCTCCTCATTAGACAAAGTGTAATAGTTACAACCATCCCGGAAGTGATGGAAGCTCTCACCTGGGCAACCCAAGGCATTGGCCTTCGTGAGAAACTCAAGAGAGTGATATAAGAAGGAATTCACATCACTGTAACGATGATGATGTCTGACACTGTTGTCAAGCCCAATGATGGTGGTGAGGCGGAGTGACAGTGATTCTTTCAACCACACCATCCATCAGTGGGCATCTAACTCCGAAATTTCAGGATCAGTAATTTTTGCAGTCGTCACGCAATAATAAGTCTAGAGCTATCAATGGATCACTCGGTGTTCTGCTCTTCTCATCCTCGCCTCTCGAAACGCACGGTCCTCGCCTAAATCGTGATTGCCTCGAATACGGTGTAAACGGACTGTAAACGCGTTTGCGAGTCACATGAAGTTATGGATGGTGCATGATCTTATGCACGGTCACTTTGGACCACAGAGTGATGAGGCGCTTCCAAAGTTCATAAAATATGAGACTTGGAAATAGAGCATTGATGATACTCAATATTTAAAAGATATGTACATTTTACACATGTATGATGTTCATTCTGACCCCAAGATGGGGCAGCAAACAATCGTGGTATCAGTGGAAGGAGGCGTTGCCATCGGAGTCTGAAAATAAACTAGAGTGTTGCCGAATCCAGCGCGATGTGGCTGTACATCTCATCTTGCTGGATTCATCGCGGCCGTTAGGCGTGTCTCTTTCAGAATTGATAGTGCTGGATATAGGTACCTAGGTTATATCACTTACTGAACTTTAATTCAGGTAAAGATAGTGGTTTAGTGATTTATGGCCTATGAAGGCTCGACTCTTGATGAAAAGAATTTTTCATGGTAGTTAGCCAAACGCTGACATCTTCTTGGTATTTATTACAATCTCTATTTTGATGTCAGCTGGGTTGTCTTGCTGTAAGCATCGTAAAAGGTGTAGCAACTAATATTTTATCGGACATCAAATATCACAACAATACCTCAAGTTATGTATCATGGTGTCCCCTGAGCTGAGCCACGGTCCAGAGGGATGCGCCATGGTGAGCTGTATAACACTGTAGTTACAGTTTTATAACTAATTAATGTTCTATCCAGAACATTTTAGCATAGACCTGATTGAGAACCATTGCACTTTCCCTACCTCTCATATCTTTCTCCACTTACACATACTTGATTCTTCTGTATCTATTAGCTTTGACGTTGACAAAAAGAAACTTTGGAAACTATAACTTATATATCTCCAGCTCATTTGGGCTAAGTATGCATACTTGGAGGAGACCAACGGCCAAAAGCCAGACTTGAGTGGGGGATGACATGCCTCACGGCCTCTTGAGCTTCCGCGTCTCGCTAAAAGTCGATGAGCCATTGGTCATAATACTAAGATATCATCACTGCCGTCGTGATCTCAGCTGCTTCTGGTTACTGGTAGAGCTGTCAGCTTGCCTTTGTTACATCTCAGCCAGGATCAGTAGCCCGGGCTTTCCGGGTCTTCCAACGCCCTTTTACGATCAGTTTCGTGCGAAAGAGCGCTAAATCCGTTCATGCTCCTCATGAGTCCCGGGCTCACTCTTCTTGATTGCGCATTCCGCAACGATGACCAAGCTTCACACGAGAAACCCAAGTCCAGGTTGAACCTGTGCCATTCTAACTTGGTTACGCAATATTCTGTTGACCTACTACTAGTATAGTCAACTCGAGCAGGCTCATCTTATCAAGCCACCGCGAGAATCTCTACTGGGGACAGGCCACTTGCAGTCACCACACGATATCAGGTGTTAACGCTGTTGACAAACAAGTCGCAAGTCCCCTTATGCGCACTTGGTCCTGCTTTGGGGGTCTTTAAAGGCGTCTGGATAAGTGAGCGTCCTCTCTATGCTTTGGACTAGATTTCTGGTTGTTGATGTTTTCTTTGCGTCGTGCCCGGGCTTCTTAAAAGTTACCCGGAGCTTACTCGTTGCGTTCTATGGTACATATTTGTCGAAAGGCCTCGGGAAAGTTTATATCACAGGCTGATATTATGACACGGCGAGCCATTTCATCTCATTCGACACAGCTCCCTACCAGCAGTCAGAGCACCTCCAGTACTCCTGTTAGAGTCAGTACCCCGCAAACTAAGTCCACCGGGAGTAGCTCTACTACCGATGAAAATACTTCTACAACTAGTATCAATACTATCGAAATTAGCACCTCTACTTTCGTCGTTCATTCGACAGATACTGACCTAGCGTCCGAATTTGATTTTATAAGCCATGCACACTTCGCCACATTCACACTCGTTGTGAGCAATTCCATTTTCTTCTGCATATCAATGTTCTCAGTATACCTTTCACAGACATCTACTACGACTATGAGCAGTCTCACTTCCCAGTCTACCGATTCAACACCGACCCATGGTCTTGTCAACAACCCCTCCACCAACACAATGCCAACTGTCACTACTACAGCTCGTGAAATGTCGAATGTTGCCTTTACTTTCCCCACTACCAGCACAATGTCGACTACCGACCGCTCGACCTCCGAGACCCCCACTTCCTCTCTACCTCTGTCATCATCGAATTCCTCGAGTTCCTTTTCGACTAAGTCGCACGGTGCACTAATCGGTGGCGTAGTAGCAGGTACCCTCATTCTGATCCTAGTTGTGATTATCCTGGTTTCCGTCAAACGGCGTGAGCGTAGAAGCCATGCAGGTTTTTTGACGATCAGCCCCTTCGATACATTTCGGCTAAATTCATCCCCATCACCAAATACGGCGGTCTCAAATGAAAAACAAACAATCCAGAGTCGTAGCACAATCTCTAGCACTTTGGAGATATCTCAGCAGAAGGCTCTTCCGTCATTACCAAACGATGCGGAACATATAGGCTCTACGAGCGGAGAAACACCCATCATACCTCAAAATGGTATAGTGTCTACCGGCCCTGTTCCTGCCCCCATCTTGGGTGTGGAAGAAAACCGTCCCCGCAAGGACGTCCATGTGATTGCAACTCGAGTTATAGAGATGCTGAGGGTGAGGGATCGTTCGGAAAGGCAGATTGCTCGTCGAGCTGTCACGGAAGAAGCCTCTCCTCGCCAGGACGCGGATGTCATCGCGACTCGAATCGTGGAAACGATGAGGCGACAACCTCTTTCGGAAAGTCTAGGTCGTGAAGGTCTACACAGGAGAAGTGTATCATACCCTCCGTCAGTTCCTCGTGACGACAACCTGGACTCGGGAACACAGATCACAAATAAGTCAAGGTCTACAGAGCAGCTCCCACAGTATGAGGCCTGACCGCGGTATGTGTGCACTTGCGATGGGCCTTCTATGGGTGTTAGAAGTTCATGGACCATGTTGCGGTAGTGTATAGGTAGAAGGTATATTTAAGTTCATAAATTGACATTACAAAAGAGGGTAAGGGTTGATTTCGGACAATATGTATGGGGCATAGATGTAATAAGATGTATCCAAAAAGGCTGTATCTACATACAGGCAGCAGCCAGAAGCCATGTGTATTACCATGACACGGCTCTAGTTGAATAAATGATTGACCTAGCTTAGTGATGAGAGATCACGTGACCGTTCAACGGCGCTCATCACAGACTGGCTCGAATGGCAGCGCCGACCTTGCAGACTGCTTGGGCACTGTCCAGCCACTGTCCAGCTCCATGTCGTCCCACGCCCACACGATATGTCGTAACCTTGTTTGCTTCTCTCGGCACTCCATAAATTATTGAGTTCTTTCAGCCTCGTAACAGGCTGCTGCAGCTCTGGCGAATTGAAGCATATGCTTTTGTCTACGTATGGCTTACTCTGGCTTATCGTATGGTTCTCTGTTTGACAGGGATAAGGTAGAAATTGTCGCTCGGTCATCCAAATGGAACGCTTGCGAGGATTTCATACCTTATCAGAGCCAGAGCCCAGCTTCTCATTACTAGGGCTGATCCACCAAGGGTATATTGCGCCCCAGGCATCCAGGCATCCAGCAACCTGGCCACGGCTGCGATAATCAGGCGGTATTTTGCCAACAAAGGCGCCTGAGATCATAGTCATGTGTCAAGTATCGTAGATGCTGATGCTTTTTTCGTCCTTCGTCTCATAATGCTTGGAATGTACGCCACAGCTTCTTTTTTGCTCTATTCTTCTTTGGATTCGCATCGGGGACTACGGGTACCCGACTCCGGTTCGCCGATTCGATGGATATGATCTAGTAAAAGAAGTGGTCACATTTTCATCTAGTTTTCAGCTGAGTACTCCAGATTTGCACTTAGGGGACTACGCCTCGTATGCGTGTGGCACAACTGACATTACGTAGGTTACACAAGAGGAAAAGTCTCCAACACGGATACAGACAAGAAGACACATGGGTCTCTTCGATGAATGGCCCTTCAAAGTTGAGCAGCACTCGTTCACATGACACAAATGTTCTCCTGGACACTCCAAAAACCGACTTGAGAAGGCAATTCCGCAGCGTGTAAATCTGAGGGCTGCTCAGTTTTCGGTGTCAGACTTGAGGCAGCCATTATGCTCCGGCCACTACCGGAGGGGGACTCGCAATTTCCCGGGGGAAGCCTTTCATTTTGCCAAGGTATTCAGGGCTGTTCATTTTCTGTGCTGTCCTATCTGGCTTGTACAAGGCTTTTAAGCCCAGACAGTCAGATTCACCCTGAGCGACAAATTACAGTGTGGACTTCGAAACCAATACCAAAAAATATACATTAATGTCACGATAAAGTAGTCCCTCCATTCTTCGGAGTTCCCAAGACACCCTAGGTGTGTTCTTGTTATCGTGGTCACCACTAATTCCTGCTATTTCAGGACTCGAAAGAATATTGTCAAGTGTTACGACCATATAAGGACTTTGTCTTCGTGTGCGCCAATTGAGTGAACTAAGAATGGCTCGCAAGAGACATACAACCGATGCGAGGTTGCCGTTCCTCGCCGTTTGTATGCGTGGGATACGCCACTGGCAGATTCCAGTGTGCGTTCTTTCATTTATTTAACTATATGGCGGGCATGATGCCCCTGGCTTTGTTCCATTCCTTCTTTTTTACACGTTATGGGGTGGCGTGGCGTGGCATGGTATCAGGCTCTAATGTTTTCTGTATAGAAATCTGAGCTTGCAGGCGTATCTCTGGAGTCTTGGCGAGGTTGCCCACGGTTTTTCTTTTCATTTAGCCGTGATCAGGCACAGTTTCAATATGAAGGTTGCTCCTCAAAGTTTGATAGGACCTGCTGCTTGAGATTATCTCATCCAAATGGAGCCACTACTCGCTGCGGCTCTAGAATCCGACCTCTCGAGTGGGGCGGAACACGTTTCCTGTGGCTCCAAATCAGCGGATTGCCGCGATACAATTAGGGCTAACAGAATCTCTACACGAGGCTGAGATCTATCATAATCGATTTACATTCAGCTCTGCGGTCACCCCCATTCAGCGACAGTGCCAGGGTCATGCGCCCACTGATTCTCCGCGGAATGCCGTCTATTGTCGTGGAGAACGCCAAGTTTTCAACTTTTTTGGTACTAGTGCTGACTAGTGTTGTACCCGGACTACGCCGCTTAAGTCTCTGTCATCCCCTTTGCCCTTGCTGATCTCCTTTCCCCAAAAACAGGAGAGTTAACAAGTGTTATATTTTTCTGGCTCGCTTTCAGACGTTGAGGCGATAAAATATAGATTGTAAATACATGTGGCCTCATGCTCAGGGTTCGCACAGAGAAAATTCAGTTTCCTAATGTAGACTGACCTAGAAATTCGGTCTGAAAGTCAAATAGTCGCGACCCATAACCTTAACCCCCCCAAACTTTCTCCCCCCCACATCCCTATGCCTTTACTTACACTCCCCAACGAAATCGTCCAACGCGTCGCCTTCTGGACCGCCGCCTTCCACAATGTACTCATACCGAAGGAGTTTGTCTCTTTCATTCTAACCTGTCCTGAACTCCGCGACATCGTCCGTGGCACTCAGCAGCGCCCCAACTACACTGTCCTGGCCGACATATCGCGAGCCCGTTTCTCCACAAGTGCACCCCGCCGCAGACTCGGCCCCACCGCCCTCACAAACCGCAATCTTGCCATGGAACTCCAGACACGGGTTCCCACACTTCGTCGCGTTCTTCAATGTAAGTTGGGGCGCTCACATTTAGCAGCTGACCTATGGGTCATCTATCATATGTGCTTGGAAGACGATGGACACAACAGTTACCAGCTGGACTCCGTCCAAGCAGAGCGTTGGGTCTCCCAGATTATCCAGCGGCTCCCAAGCGATGAATGCGGATGGCGCCTGGAGACTGAGATAGCACATCTCGCTGTAGCTATCTACTCTTTACTCGCCCCACGCCACCCCTCGACGGTAGATAAAGAAGACCATGAGTGTGTGCTATCCATACTCCGGTACTATGCCTTCGCGGCCCAAAGGGTAAGCGCCTCTTCGTCCTTCTCTGCCTCCCCATTAATCTACACCCCTTCAGTACCAGATGTCATATCTTCGGGTCACCACTTTCACTCCCCAAAACGCTACCGATGTCAGAGCGACTCCCACCGTCGTTACCAGTACCCTCTGGGGACATAACATGTACATGTGCTTGCCCCCAGTGGCAATAAGCGCTGCGTTGTGTTTCCTGGACCACTGGGCCGACGTCGCAGCAGATCCATACGACAATCAACTCCTTCCTCTCAGCCAGCGGTTTGACAACGACTTTCGCAGACTTATTTTGTCATGTATCTCCATCACTTCGGAGGCCGCGCCCAGTGGAATGTCACATTTGTACCAGGCCCTCTCTCATGTGGCGGACGGGGGTGTATTGACGTCTCCGAAGGCTGCGATACCCTCATCTTCTTGGTTTGGGGTAGGAAGGTTGTGGGTGCCGGGAATGTTGACCGGAGAGTGGGCGGGAGAAGGCAGTGTGAGTACTGTTTGGGATTTTTTAAATCTTCTATTGCTTCATCTTAGCACCCTACTCCTCCCTTCGTCTGCCTATCTCAACTTACTGCACGTACTTATCTACCTCCCCTCCCCTTCTAGGATTACCTTATAAAACGGTACTCGCCGTCCCGTTATGATCCCAATTCCCTCCCCACTACCTTCAAGTTCGGCCACGGGAATAATGCACAAGATGGGTGAGAGCGCCAATGGCTATCTTTTTCCTTCGTAGTCTATCCCGCACTCCACACTCAACTTTCTTACCCTCATCATACCTCAGTAACTGACGCCCGACCCACCCAACAGTGTACTCTTGAGCATGAAGATTACCTTGCGTGAGCATGTGTGGACTAATACCAAGGCATATATTGGGTCCTCCACTCGTGCGTAGTGTTTTTGTTTCAAATTTCCTCCTTTCTTCTTAGACTCTATGAATCTCGTTGAGGGATTTTTTTTCTTAGTTGACTATTACCTTTGCCTTCTCCAATCCCTTCCTGCCCTTTCTTCTGTCCTCTGCCCGTACATCCTCTCTTCAAAATTCCCCCATGCTCCCCTCCTTGCCGCATATGCACATACGAGTTTGCATAGCTTCATTTATTGGCATATAATTCATGTTCACTGCATGGAATGGATCTTTTGCCATCCTCTTGCTTCCGATTACACTTTACTCGCCCTCACTCTTCCTTCTATGTACATCAACATCGTCGATGTCATACACCTTCCTTTTCTTTTCATAGTTCTCTTTTCTATTTTGTCCCTCTCTTCCGAATCTCATTTTACCTATCCCACTTACACTTCTTCTCACAGAACACGATAGCAGTTTCGGGAATGCTTGGTTCCTGGAACTCACTAAGGAGGCCGATAGGGTCCACGAGAAAAATGTAAGGTTCTCCTCTGCATTACTTTTTCTCTATCTCCTTGGCTCGTTTAGCCGATCGATAGATGGGTTGGAGACGTTCTTCACCCGATACATGCTCACATACACTCATGATCCTTCTTCACTGCTTCCCCCTGACACCCTACTAAGGCAGACGCTGATACTTTCCCCTACCCCACAGCATCAGCTCTGCATCACAGACCCTGCCGAGCCCGACCCGCTGATTCGTGACAGGTGCTATCATACCGTCACTCATAGCGACGACCAGCACGCGCCTCAGTCGTATATGAAGTCACCAGAAGCAGTTATTGACGTTGTCCTTACGGGAGAAGTGGGTTGCTTCCTCTCTCTTATCTCTTCTATTATTCTATCATCCTTGCCTTCTCATTCTGTTATCTACCTCATCACATAAACCTTACTCTTCCAACAAACAGATCGTGATACAAAGAGAGATTTACCAGCTTTTCGGCCGTGTTCGTACTCTCGATGGGCTTGTTCAGCTTGTTCAGCTTGTTCCGCCACCGGTGAGTGTCGTGGTATCAAACATTGGGCTGCACTCATTCACTCTTGTTCTTTTTCGCTCTTCCTATCTTTCTTTCCCATCCTCTATCCTTTAAATTGCCCCACAAAATCCCTTCCGCCCCTTCTTCTGAACGAATCTCAGATCACTTCAGTTAAAGATGAGGACACTCCCCACTGGATCTTCCACGGATACGTGGTCGGCGGGTGCACATTGGTAGGGCGCTGGCGCAACCTAATCTCTAACACGGCGGAGTCCTCTCCGTTCGAGGGGACGTTTATATTGAAAAAGAAAGTGGGGTTATGATGAAGCTAGAGGCTCTCATTATGGTTATGGTCGTCACCTGAAGGTCTGGTCATCGTTGGTTATCGTTGATGTCGCTCTGACCTGTGGTTTTTTCCAAAGGAGAAGCTGTACATCTTTGCTATTTCTGGCTCTTGACCTCTTTGTCTCGTCTCCTGTTTCTCAGACACCACGGAGTGATGGAGAGAAATAGGGAGAGATCAAAGAGGTGAGGCTGAAGGTAGAAGTTTTTTGCATGCTTCATTCGCGCACGCCCGGTTCCAAGTCTTGGCTCTCCTCCCTTTCTCTTTTGCTGTCGCTCTCTTCTTTGTATCTTCCTTTTTCCTTGTCTTTTCTCACTTTCACCTTCCTATCCCATTCCCATCTATACTCGCCATCTTTTCCTTTCGTTGTCAGTTCTCACTCGCTCTGGAGCTTTCGGCCGCGATCTCGTTTCACGTACCTCCGAAGCTCGGGTCCTACGGCGCCTACGGTCTTGCATGCTTGCTTGTTTGACCTGTTACGAACCCTCGGTTCTTTTCACATAGCGGAGTCCGGCACACAACACACCGTTACCCCACCAGACGAGGTTCATCTTCACGCTTATATTCCCGGATTTATCCATCGAAACCGTATTTCCTGACGAACATATTCCGCCTGTTCCACTACAACTTGGCCGGCCGTCGAAACCTGCGATGTCCTCTTACTAAGCTGCGCGGCGCAGCATGATCGGTGCTATCTTGTTTTGCTTTCGAGTTGTTTTGCTGTCCTGTGCTGTGCTGTTTTGTTTTGCTCGTTCCGTTCAAATGTATGCAACCAAATTCAAATTAGTCTTGTTTCAAATCGTATTCAGCTGTCTACATAAGTGACACATTCGTTTCCGATCACGATAAAACTATACATATCGTAGTCATCCGCGCCCGCGACACGTCAAATAAACTTTCCTGGTAGATACATTCGTTACTGCGAGTCCGCGGTGTACCTGTCCGTGAGATCATTGAGTCAACACACTCTACGCGGCAGCGTCATGATCACTTGGACCTGAATGTATTTTCTTAACGAGATTTGTTGTGCTTGAACGTTACTAGGGTCGCCCGTGGGCTACTTTTGTCCGCTTCAGGCCATCCACCTCGCGACTGCACGCTACTATAGGTGTCTGAGCCCACCAACCATGGTATATCAGTCAAGGCTAGCATGCGATTGCAATATTTGTATAGTGCAAGGAATACGAGACCAGGAACACTGAGAGCCTACGCTTCCTGCGGGGCTTCAGAGTCATCGGAGGATAATTCTCTCTCGTGGTGCATGGCAAATGCGGAGAGAAGGCGATGCCTCAGAGAAGAATAGCACTCTACCGTAACTGCACAAGTTGGTAAGTAATATCCCTGTCGAAGACAAATCGAGATGCAGACCAATATAGCAAACCTTGTCCCGAGGCAGTCGGTCCAGGTTTCAGGTCCTGTGACTTCAGATCTTGGGGTTGAGAAAAGCATATGATGCATTTGAAGTCACGTCGGGCCAAGCATAACCACGCTCTAATAGACAATGTTTCGGACAGAAACATTCAATAATCTTCCTAGACCATTTTGCGAAGAAGATTCCTTGAAGTTTACCACCCTTGATGGCCGACTTACCAGGATAACTTTGGTTGAAGATCCCCAAACACGCTCGGAGACTGCAGATGTCAAGGCCCGTCGCCGACTTGATGACCACAATTGATCAAAAGGCCGGGGTCTCCCGAACGATAGTGATGTTGGCAGATATGTCACCAGGAAGGACGTTTGCGTCAGGAGCTGCCTGACGAGCTGTGTATGCGTAAGATGATGCGAATGGCGTCAATGAGAAATCATCTCACTTTCCATGGCATAGATATGGTCTTCACAGATTTCCAGGAAGAGTGGAAGGAGATGAGATCTCGACCGACTGTCGTTAAAGTCATCCCATAATGCCAGCAGCTGTAGATCTCCATTCTATCACATGCTCATTCTCCGCCTTTGAGCCTGTGTGTAGCTGTATGATGCTCGAACACATCGTTTCTATGGCCGAATAGTGCAATATGTGGCAGATTATGTGCCCGAAGTCGAGGGTAAATCTCTTCTTCTTTCTGAATGCCTACTGCATTGATTCTCCGGTACTCCTTGGTAAAAAATGGGATGTTGGGCTCGAGGTCGTATGTTATTAATAGAGGGATAGCGCATCAAATGGCGAAAGATCGGGATATCCTGACACTGGAATAATCCTAGGTAAGGTTATCGGGACTGGAAACCATGGCTTCGAGGGGTGCATTATGATCAGATAATTCCTGGTGCTCCTTGGGAAGTGAAATCTCAGCCACTACGAGGTCACGACCAGGACCTTTAGCATCAAAGAGGTTTCAGCTTCCAAAGAATTGGGGGAACCATCCCGGATGCTTACAATGTAAATGAAACTCCGGCTGACTATGGGACCAGCTCTGTCCCGGCGAATGAATGATACTCCGTCGTGCAATATCAATTGAATATCAGCACATAATGTTAGTTAGCTGTTGAACCCATTCGGTATCGTATCCATTTCAAAGAAATGGCTTGCTTGGATTGGAATATGATGGGACTTCTGGTTTTTCTCCATCTGGGTCTCCAAATCAGCCTAGGCGTCCATCTTTGGAAAGGAGTCGATACACACTAATGTTAAGAGTGATACATTGAGTACCATTATGAGTCTAGATGTCTTCGAACAGCAGATTGGGAGTAAATCGGGCAGCTGTGTCGATCTTTGATGGCTTTTTGAGGAAAATCAAGACATGGTGTGGAAAAGGGGGGGGGGATTTGTGCCATTGTTTTATACATCTCGGGTTCGGCTTCTCAGCCAATCGAATAAAATAACCCTTTGATTCAAAACAGTTCCTAGACACGATTAAGGTAAGCATATATTCGGAAGTTTTCTGGAAGGCATTGACCTTACAAGGTATTTAGCTCCGTTGCGAGAAGGCTTCGGAATTTAGGATGGCTGTCTGGAAGAATATAGTTACAAACCCACGCTAGTATTAGAGATGGCAATACTCTTGAGGGTTGCAAAGCCTGTGGGAGAAGGCTCACTTCAAATCGATTGCAGTCGGTTCATAGAAGTCAGAAGATGGCGGAGCCTGCGGTGATATAAGGAGAGTTTGTCGGACTCCTTCCCAAACTCTTTAGAGTGATGAGAGTCAGAACAAGACAGGAATTGCTTACGCACGCAAGTACCTATTGGTTCGTCGCGTCATGCCATTTTCGGAGCTGAGATACCCTGAGATACCAAAGTACTGTACAGCAGAATTTTTGATACGTCTCAGACGGTATATACATATAGTTCCAAAATGGATCATCTGAACTTGAGTCACGGGAATAAGCCAAGGTGGATGTATAGGCATGACTATGGCGTTGGGCGATGGTCATAAGTTATGATTTCGTTATTGTTGGAGTGAGATAGAAATGAAAGTTGTCGCTATCAAATCCATGAACTTGAGATCGGTCGTACACTACGCCGTTCGTTAACAGATTGACGCGGCTTTGTCTTACTATTACCGTGTGTGGGGCGTTGTCGTTGACCGTGACCTGAGGCAGAATATCTAGCTGGGGGTATGGATGTCGGCGCAAAGTTGACTGGTCCCCGAGTGGGTGGAGCCTGCGTGTTTAAAATCGATCTCGACCTCAATGTCGGTCTGCGCATATTATCCACTGGTGGAGTCTGAGTGCTCGTATAAAGGCGAGGGTGAGTGTGAGTGTGAGCCCCGTCACAATCATTACGAACACAAAGCTCTAAGGGAAAAAGGAAACAGTTGCGTCAGACGGGAAGTAGGGAGAAACAATGCGAACATAAGTATACGTACTGCAATCAGACTTAGATGGTCTTCTACTTTCTCCATCTCCCCACGAGGTCATCTCTACTGGATCTCTTCCATGCCTTTCCCCTTCTCCCCCTTCTCCCCCTTCTCCCTTCCGCATGATGTAACCTCCACCAGTCTCTCCCATGCTCCAAAATGCCCTAGTTTCTTCAACGCGTGCATAGTTGAGTTTAGGAGGGTAAACAATAGCGGCCATGGACGGGCTGTAATGGACAGGACTGTGGTGTCTTGGCGGCGATGGAGAGGTGGCCGGAGAGGAAGGAAGAGACACGGATGGCACGAGGATATACCGATGATCCCCAGCTAACTTGCTATTCCTGCGCTTCGCTTTGAGCAAGGAGAATGGGAATATCGCTAACATCATGGAGGGAAGTGAAGGGAAGGATACTGGGAGGTGGGAGAAGTGGGTGGGTCAACACAAGAGATTGCTGTCTTTAAACCTCAAGTGATGGGGGGCATGGGATCTTGGCAGGAAGGCTGGCGGGAGAACATATGGGATAGATAGACATATGTGCGGTATCCATAATGGTGGCGAGAGTAATGGGCGCGCTGGCGGTGTGATCTGTCACTAGCAATGGCAGATATTGAGCGGTGTACTGGGGGGTGTAAGGGAAGTGGCTAGTGTATATAGGTCCAGAAATATTTAAGAAACTGAAGTATCTCAGCTTGGCGATGTGATGGTTGGACAGGTTGCCAGGGAAGAGCCAGAAAATCTAATGTGCCCCAACTTCGAAGCAACTTACACGAGGATGGCAGAAGATGTCCTGTGTCCACTGACTGTAATCGATATCCATCAACTTCCCTGGCAAGGTGGGAAAGGTGGGAGCAACTTTAATATCATGAAATTTTCACCCAGACTTGGAGAATATGATGTTGGCGACGTCAGGTCATCTCAGCCTCAGCCTCAGCCTGACAGGAGGCGAGGAATTAAGGGAGAGGAAAGGTAATTGAAATCTGACTTACAGCAAGCTACTTCTTCTATTGGTCGATCAAAATACACTGGAGAACATTTTCTCGGAAGATTGGAGATTGACCATGAAGATTCCACCTACAATTCATTTTCACTCCAGTTATTGCGTCTAGTGAGGCTAAACCACACCCAAGTAAAGGCGAGAATGTGACATTAACATTTTCAAAGCAGCCGAAGGAATGGATCTTCCACTTTAGACCCATCTGAGAAAACAGTCTAACATATCAGGACATTTTCGGTTCCCTGAGAACGTTCGATTATTGAGTATAAGGCATATGAAAAGTAGAATATACCACCAGTTGACTCAGTTTCGAAGATAATTTACCTGGCTTGACTGCATGATAAATGGTTTGGAAGTGGCTTCAGACTGGCGTCTCTGAGCTGACATCGTACCTTGAACTTCCCATCCATGGCCAACAATCTTTTCCTGGTGGCGCTGCCATTGGCACAAGGATCACACCTACTCATGTATATGGATGGAGTCCGTGGTCTATCATCTCCTATTTTCCTGCGTAGGCTCGTGAAAAGAGTGGCTGTTCCCACAGGTGTTTCAGATCATGACACGGTACCCTTTCATCCTTCCGATCGTTTTTCCATCTGATACCTGGCTCTGGAGCGGGTGGCATTTCTCCTTGGTGGCATGTAATCCAGGGTCGCCTCCGGATGACGGTAGATGAAGCCATTGCTGATTTCAAATCCCCAAATATCATTTCGTGTGCCCTCCAGCGTTCAGCTCCGTCACAAAAGTTAGAAGAACATCTTGGAAACATCGTACAGCCTTGTCCTAATGATCGCGATGCTCTTCGGCGGGATCCAGCAGGCACGGCTGTGCTATCTACTGCCAGGATATTATGATAATGTTGACTGCTGTCAAATTGTGGCATGCATTCTGATTAATACCCCTTTTGGAGACTATCATTTGGGATGGTTGTTTGGAAACAACAGCTCAACTCCAATCTCTACCACTATGATGGTAACCTTTGTTAGCAACTGGTTCAATAAGATTATCCCTTTGATGAGTGAATGATAATCAGCAACTTGGTCCAATTACATCTTTTTTTAGACAAAGGCACTTGTATTATCCCTATCCCTATCCCTATCTTTTCCAAAGGACTCAATAACAAGATTGACTTTACCCTACCCAAAGTCAGGCAATACTATTGGGTCTATGGTATATTCTTCAGAGACATGCAGGTTCTGTTATTGTAATTTAGATGAAATTAGGTAGAAAAACTGTAAAACTAAAAGTATCACCTCAGTGCTGTCTGTTAAAAGTTCAGGGGAGGTGTTAAATGGCGGGTTGTCACTGATGTTAAATGACTATCTGGGAATGATGAAGACAATCCCAGGACATGTCACTTAATGTGGAATGTGTTGAGAGTAGAAAAGTAACCATACCAGGGTTTGAACCTGGGACCTCCCTAACACTTGTGAGATGCTCTTAACTACTGAACTATATAGTCAGGTGTAATAGAAGTTAGATATTGGTTAGATATCTAAGGATGGATATGAGTTCTCTATTATATGTGTCACTTGCATGGGCTATGGACATGGTGTATTTGAGAACTCAGGGATCCTCACCATGTTGTAATGGCTTATCATATCACCATCCAACAGAACGGGATTCCAGAAGTTTCTGGTAGACTTCCAGCCAGGTCAGAGGGACTTGGTGTCAGAATCCAAATATCAGTGATAAAAGTTGTAGATGAATGTGGTGTTAGTGATTCTGTTCGAAAATGTTTCTAATGATAATAGAATGGTATGCGAAAGTGAAGATAAATCCTACAGTAAAAGTGAATGGCTTTCAGAATGTTTGTGAACAAAATGCATAGTTCTGAAGAGATAGGAGTTCCGAAAGGATTCTATCTTGTAGATCAAATGAACTTTGCAGTCCATGTCGATCTCAGCCAATGATCTCACATTCTTTGAAGTGTGTTAAACTAATAAAAGTAGAATTGGAGTGCTTACTCAAATATGAGGTTGTTGTTCAAGGTGATTTTAGGACGAGTTTGGAAAGTGTGAGTAGAAAAATCAAGTTGACATACAATAATTGAACTAGAGAATCTACATGCGAATGTGCTAGCTTTTATACCCAACAGTTTGGAAGAAAGAGCGAATGGGAATGAGTCCATGAAGGTCGGAAAGTAGCTAAGGTATATGTATACTAATTAAAGGCCATAGGAAGTAAAGAACAAGGGAGGTAGGAAAATGGTGAATGAAGAAATGATTAACAAACTGGAAATAAATTCTAAAACATGTTTCCGAATCGCATGGTTCTTCGGGTAGAGCTAACCATTCCTAAACCCTTTGGAGAGTGACCCTGAGTGCCTAGAACATTCATATCATAGAGTCTGATGATATGGAATATTATCGCAAGCACCCACACCATAGAAATAACTCAATCAAGGAGTTCATTTGAAAAGATGGGGATAGTGATGGGGATAGTCAGGGTGCTTCTTTCCCTCTGAATTGGTTGACCATATCAAATGTGTGGGAAGTATTGAGGCAAGGGTGATTCGGGATTCTGAAGGAGGTTTTTGGAATTCTTCGGAGCATTGTGTTTCGGGATTGAAACAATAGAATATCCTCAACTGTGATCGTGACACTTGGCTTCAACTTGTGTATTGCACTAACTCAGCATTCTGTCCCTGTATTTCGGAAAGCTGAGTGTCTAGAAGATATGGGTGAGCTGTAGTGTCATGATCATGATTTGTGTCCTACTCCACCTCCCAAGCCATCCAAACACCATTCATCCGAATCGTCAACAATTTCATCACACATGAACCATTCAACATTCCGTCACCCTTGACACCCTGACTCGTCCTAATAACATCACAAGAACCCAACCAAGAGATCAGGTTCCGTTATTAGCCTTTCCTCAGAAAAGAAGCATCTACACTATCCCCACCACTATCCCCATCTATTTCTAGGAACTCAATATCAGGGTCGATTCTATGCTTCTAAAAGCTTATGGTGACAAGACATAAGATTCCATATGTTGACACCTTCATATCCGACACTCAGGGTCGTTGTTTAAGGAAGTGAAACAAGAGTTCGTCTACCCGAAATGACATGCGATTTGGAAACAGGTTTCAGGATTTATTTCTAGTTCGTTAAATCTTTTTCTTATTCACAATTTTTACCCAACCCTTGTACTCTATTTCCTATGGTCATTAATTAGCATACATGTACCTGTCAGAATCCAAATATCAGTGATAAAAGATGTGTCAGGGGACCACCTGTTTTCACCCAGCCCTCCATCTCCAAGGCCCCTACACACGCGAAGCACAAGTCCGAGGCATGGGAACCTTGGTCCGAAGCTTTGGGTCCTTGACCCGAAGCCTCCAAGCACAAACCCGAAGTCTCGGGCCTCTGGTCCGAAACCTCGGACCACCCGAGACCTCAGCCAACCTCGGGGTGGGAACTCGAATAGTTGATCTGAACCTTCGGCCCGACATCCGACCTTCGTCAGGGTCGAAGTGCCTTATGGGGATAGAAGTCGGGCAGGGTTGACAGCGCGTAGGAGTGCCCCTGGTTGGGCATTAAGTAGTCATATATAGTTTTTCACTAGTAGCGGGGATCCCTAGACTTTTCTCTTTGGATTTCCCCTCTACTAGGTGAGAGTTCCTTCACTGTATATTTTACACACATATATATCTTTGGATTTCCCCTCTACTAGGTACCTACGGGCGCTAGGAGGGTTGCCCTTACAAGATGTGGATGAATGTTGGGTTAGTGAATCTGTTCGGAAATATTTCTAGTGATAATAGAATGGTTTTTGAAAGTGAATAGAAATCCTACAGTAAAAGCGAATGGCTTTCGGAACGTTTGCGAATAAAATGCATAGTTCCGAAGAGATAGAGGTTCTGAAAGGATCCTATCTCGTAGATCGAATGAACTTGGCAGTCCATGTCGATCACAGCCAATGATCTTACATTCCTTGAAGTGGATTTAACTAATCAAAGTGTAATTGGAGTGCTTACTCAAAAAATATAAAGTTGTTGTTTGAGGTGAGTTGAGGACGAGTTGGCAAATGTGGATGGAAGAATCAAGTTGACATACAATAATTGAACTAGGGAGCATACATGCAGATGTGTTTAGCTATATACCGAAGGGTTCGGAAGCGACAGCAAATGGAGGTGAGTCCGTGAGGATTGGAAAGTAGCCAAGGTACATGTATACTAATTAAAGGCCATAGAAAACAAAGAACAATGATGGAAGGAAAATTGTGAATGAAGAAAAGGATAATAGAGTATTACCAACTCCTGAAACATGTTTCTGAATCGCATGGCTCTTCGGGTAGGGATAGCCATGCCCAAATCTTTTGGAAAGTCATTATGAGAGTCTAGAATGTTCATATAATTAAGTCTGATGATATGGCATGTCATCGCAAACTTTGAGTGAATATGAATAACTCAACCAATAATTTTATGGCGAAAGACGGGGATAGTGATGGGGATAGTGATGGGGATAGTCAGGGTGGTTCTTTTCTAAAAAAAGAATATGATTGGACCTGACCAATGATTGTTTCACTAGATGGAGTAGTTGATTCGAAGTGATAGATAAAAGAGTTGTTGGATGAAATTGATGGGAATGTGGAAATGTTGCTTCAGACTTCAGACAAAATGCTTCGGAAGGATTGCTTCGGAACGAGGATGATATGAATGTAATGTCCAAATTGTGATCGTAACAATACCTTAGCTACTTTCCAATTCCCAACGGACTTCTCCCCATTCGCTCTTGCCTCCGAACCTCCCAGTATATAAGTAGCAAATTCGCATGTATGCTCTCTTGTTCAATTATTGCACGTCTACTTGATTGATCTACTTGACTTAACAATTCATTGTAAACAATCTTGAACAACAACTTCACTTCAAAGTAAGTCCTATAAAACTTATCAATTTGGGTTTGAATACACTTCAAAAGAATGTGACACCATTGGCTGTGATCGGCATGAACTAAATGGTTCATCCGATCCACGAGATAGAATCCTTTTGGAACATCTATCTCTTTGGAACTATGCACCTCTTCGCAACCATTCTGAAAGCTGTTTGATTTTACTGTAGGATTACTATTCACTTTCGAATACCATTCTATTCATATGGAAACATTTTCGAACATTATTACTAACAATACATTCATCTATAACATTTCTGTGTTAAAAGATATAGAAAAGTGACTAAAATAATAAAACTCGACTTTTTTACATGCTAAATTGTTTTTTAAATTGAGGAGGTTTTATTTTTTATAAAGTAGGGGATATGGATAGGAGATTGGTCATAGTAGCGAAATGTTGTTTTTTGTGTAATGGAAAAGATAAAAGAAATGAGGACATAATAGTTAAGATGTTGGAGATGGTTTGTTTGGATATAAGGAGTGAAACTCAGCGAGTTTTTGAGTGGCATGGGTTACATAGGTACTGGGTTCCCATGATGTTGCTTCTGGTGTATCTTCATATCCCTTCCAAGTGACCAGATATTCCAGTTTTCGTCGCCAAATGCGACTGTCCAAAATACTAGTGACCTCATATTCTTCTTCGGAATTGATAACGACAGGTGGGGGAGGATCTGGGAGTCTTTCAGGGATGGTTGATACCGTTGCTGGTTTGAGTAAAGAGACATGAAACACCGGATGTATTTTCTGCAGATCAAGGGGTAAGCCTAGTCGAAAAGCGTGTGAGGAGATTTTGGAAGTTATTGGATAAGGTCCTAATCGTTGGTGGTCGAGCTTCTTCGAGGGTCGCTTGGTCCAAATGTTCCGAGAATTGAGCCATACCATATCTCCCACTTTGAAGTTGGGTATGGGCATTCGTCAATTCTCCGTGGAGGAGGTGTAAAGTGCGATGGTATGTTTGATTCGATCACAAAGGAACTGGTGAACCTCTTTTAAATCTGCCGAGTGATTATAAGCATATTCCGAGGAAATGGAAGTCAATGACACTTCGAGTTTTGGATGGATCCCTTTGTTTGTGAAGAAAGGGGTCAACATTGTAGCTGAATGTGCTGTGTTGTTGTATGCAAATTCGGAAAGAGGGAGGAGGTTAGCCCAATTGTCCTGTTGATAGTTGATGTATATCCAAAGATATTGTTCAAGGATCTGGTTGACACGTTTAGTCTGTCCGTCAGTCTGTGGGTGATAGGCAGTCAAAAGGTTCCCCTTAATCCTGAGTAGTTCGCAAAGTGATGTCCAAAACTTCGAAGTGAAGTGTTTTCCTAGATCGGAAATGATATCGCTGGGAGTACCATGTTTAGCAAACACCTCTTGTAAAAAGATCATGGCAACTTTGGATGCATCAATATCCGAATAGGTTGGGATAAACAAAGCCATTTTTGTCAGGTGATCGACCACCACAAGGATCATGTCATGTCCATTGGAGAGTGGTAATCCTTCGATAAAGTCCATGGATATTGAATCCCATGGTCGTTCGGCAATTGGCAAGAATCAAAGGGGTCCAAACGGTTTGTGATGTATGGACTTTGCATGTCGGCAGGGCGAACAGGATCCAATGTAATTGGTCACAAATTGCTTCATGTTTGGCCAATGGTATTGCCGGCGAATGTTGCTAATAGTTTTCGTGATGCCTGGGTGTCCAGCTAGTGGGTGATCGTGTTGGGACCTCAAAACCTCGAGTCGAATATTGTTGTGATTCGGGACGTAGATGAGTCTGTTGTAAAGTAAAACGGAGCCATCATTGGAAAGGGTGTATGGCTCGGGTGTAGATGTATGTTTGACGATTGCTGAGGTGTTCGATTGGAGGCATGTGAGGTGTCCAAATGAAACCAGATCTGTGAGTTGTCCTTGTTTAATAGATGTGAGCAAAGATGCAGAATCAAGAATAATGGCTCGAATGAGTTGCCCAGCTTTAAACATGGATTGAAAATTGTGGGGATTGGCTAATGCGTAAGCACCATCCCCCCCTTCCGGGTAGACGTCACCCTGATGGGTGAGTGCATCAGGCTTGGTGCCCAATCGGCCTGCGTGGTAGCAAATGATGTAGTTGAAACCTGAAAGGTGTTCGGACCACCGAACCTGTCTGCGAGTGAGTTGCTTCAAAGTGGCGAAGTATTCTAGGTTTTTGTGGTCGGAGAGGACGAGGATGACATGGGTTGCGCCCTCCAAGTAATTGCGCCATTGTTTGAAGGCTTTGTAGATGGCAAGGAGTTCCTTATCGTAGATCTTGTAGTTGAGTTCAGTGGGAATCATTCCTTGGGAGTAGAATGTGATGGGGTGGATGTTGCCATCTTTGGGTGTGATTTGCAAAAGGATTGCCGCAATTGCATAATCTGATGCATCTGTTTCTACTACAATTGGTGTAAGAGAGCTCCACTCTCTAGTTATAGATTTCACTTCTATTTTGTTTCTTTCTTCTAAAACGGTCTTGTCACATAATTAGCTAAACCATAGTTAGGGTCGGCGCTTTAGCGCTTTGGTAGCTTACACGTCATTTGGTCCACTTTCACTATCCACTCTCTGCTTTACACTTCCTGACGCTTTGTTCTCTCTTGTATATAAGTGGGGCTATTCCCAAGGACAATATCATCGCTCCTCTCTCACTCTTATCAGTCTATTAAAGTCAGTCAGAAAGAAGAAATCACAAGTAGAAGATAACATCAAGTTAACTGGTAGAAGTCAAGAGAAGTATAAAGAGATAAAAGACATACCTCAACCGCTCCCCCCCATTTCATTGATAGGGCTACATCCCATCTTACATCGGGTTATTTGGATTGAAGTGAGTGAGTATAGGGGCAGATGAAAATGCATTTTTGAGCTTATTGAATGCCTCTTGCTGTTTGGGACCCCACTCAAATGGAGTCTCCTTTCGGGTGAGATGAGTGAGTGGTGTGACAATGTCCGAGAAGCACAGGATGAAGTGTCGGTAGAAGTTGGCAAATCCTAAGAAGGATTGAGCTTCCTTGATGTTTTTTGGAGTTGGCCAGGCAAGGATTGCAGCTGATTTGGCCTTGTCCATGGAGACACCTGCACCTGAAACGATGAAGCCCAAGAATTCGACCCAACTGGAATGGAAGATTGATTTCTCAGGTTTGACCCAGAGATGATGTTTCTGAAGATGCGCGAGGACCTGCTGAACGTGCTTTCGATGGTCCTCAATGTTCTTTGAAAAGATAAGAATATCATCAAGGTAAACAATAACGAAAACATCTGCCATATCCTGAAATATATCATTCATGAAGTGTTGAAAAGTGGCGGGGGAGTTGGTCAGTCCCATAGGCATGATGAGAAATTCGAAGGATCCGTATTGTGTTCGAAATGTGGTCTTCCATTCCTGTCTGGCAGCCATTTGGATGTTGTGGTAGCCAGCTCAGAGGTCGAATTTGGTGTAGATCTTCGCACCTTTGAGCTGGTCAATGAGATTGGGAATGAGAGGGATTGGATATTTGTTTTCTCGTGTGATGTGATTGAGGGCTCGGTAGTCGACACAAAGTTGCAGGGTCCCTTCCTTCTTTTTGGCGAATAGAACAGGAGCACCACCTGGAGATTGAGATGCCTGAATAAACCCCTTTCCCAGCATGTCTTCGAGGTAGTCGCAAAGGGCCTGGAGTTCCACACCTGAGAGTGGGTAAATCGGTCCATAGGGTGGTTGTGCATCATTTTTGATCTCAATGGTGTGATCATATTCGCGATGTGGTGGAACGGCTTTCGCGTCTTTTCGAGTAAAGATGTCGAGGTATTTGTGGTATTCCTCGGGAACGACGACTTTGAGCATTTTGTCCTCATCTTCAGGGAGTGGCTGGTCATGCAATGATGTGTTTGGTGCATGCTCCCCCCCTACTTCACGAAGAGACTCTTTAATGGTCTCGGGAACAAGGGGTTGAAGGTTAAGGGTATACATAGCTTCACCCTGTTTCATCAAGAGATGAAATGCAGCTGCACTAATAATGCTAATGTGAGGGGCTTGAAGCTTTGAAGGATTTGAAGGTGGTTCCTTAGAGATATTGGACTTTGCAGGAGTGGGTGGTATGGATGGGAATGTTTTAGGTTTTGACAATAGAGGTGGAAATTCGGAGAGTAGTTTGGCAGCAGGAATTGTTGCTTCCGATCCATCAGCTGGCAATCAGTGGTATCCCTATTATCCTTACCCTTACCCTTATCCTTATCAACAGAACATTGCACTGGAAACAGATTCAGATGTAGTAAAACCTGACAAGTTTACAGGGAAGGACACTCGATAGCTGCGCCCATTCCTCGCGAGCTGCATCATGGCATTTGACAACAAACCTCGGAAATTCCAAACCGATTGCCAGCGAGTATCCTATGCAGCATCCTATCTTTCTGAAATTGCAATGAGTTGGTGGCAACCCATTCTTTCAGAATGCGTTGAACCTCCGATTCACAACAATTGGGGTCTCTTTGTCGAAGAACTGAACAACCTTTTTGGCAAGGCTGACCTCAAACAGGCCTCTGAACGAGCACTCAAATGACTCAAAATGCAAGACAATCATCATGTCAATCGTTATATGACATCATTTTCGGAACATGCTTCGTACACTCATTGGAATGATGCTGCTCTTTATGACGCCTTTTACGCAGGGCTCGCAGAACGACTCAAAGATCAACTGCTCACCTTCGAATGTCCATCTACTCTTGAAGAACTAAAAAAGATCGCACTTCGTGCTGATACCCGTTATTGGGATCATCAAAGCGAACAACAAGCTTTACCTTCTACCTCCCATGTAACAGCTGTACCAACACCCACGGATTCCAAAACAACAACAACCAAAAAGGTTGCTAACCCTTTGATCCCGTTGGAAAGGAAGAACCTCACAGGTATCCTTGATACTTCTGGATGCCTCACAGACGCCAAAAAGGAACGAGGGAAAGCAAAGGGACTCTGCCCCTATTGTGGTGAATTGCCCACTAAACACACAAAGGATTGCAGATACCAAGAGCCAACACCTGGCATCACTCAGGCAACCTTCACCCTAACCGCGGATCCACAATCCACATCACTAGAAGAAGTCTCTGAAGAATCCGACCACTCGGATTCAGAAAACTGAACAGCGACTCTCCACAGGTGTATGTGATGGGTCACGCTGCAACCATATGCACCACAAATGATTCCAGTCTCGATATGTCTTCTCCTACTCTTCTCGCTAGTCTCACCTCTCAATCTCCAACTTCTTTCATCATCAATGTAAAACTATCGGAAAATGCGGAACCTATTTGGACACTCATCGACTCGGGGGCAACCTCCAACTTCATCGATAGCTCCCTCGTCTCAAAATTGAAACTTTCATGTATACCATTATCTTTGCCCATCGCCCTCTGTCTTTTCGATGGAAAGCCTGCTACCAGTGGTTTTATTCATGAATATATAAGCACTACAATTACATTTTCCGAATCGTCTACTCAATCTCTTTCACTACTAGTCACAAAACTACATCCTTCGGCTCCCATGGTACTGGGACTTCCTTGGCTTCGCACCACAAATCCGACAATTGATTGGGAGAAGCTCTCTATCACTTTTTCTTCCGGCACCGCTTCCATGCTTCCACACATGACGGTCGCCATGGCCTGTACAACAATCAGCGCTCAATCGATCTTTGACACCATCCCTGAACTCCACACTGCCTCAATGCCACCGCCACCGTCAGTTAATGGTTCATCACATCTTCTGCGATCCTTGGGTTACGTCCCGAACACTGCGACTGATGATTCGAACACTTTGGAATTGCCTCCAAGTGTCTCACCCCCTGCGCCAAACATCTCGAGTTCTCTGGATTATGCTCCGACATCGAATGTTTCAGCCAGCCTTTCTGTACCACCAGTGAACATACCACCTTGTACTTCCAAAGATCCTCTTTGTCTTCCAGGGTGCTGGGGAAATCCTGAAGATCCACCAGGTGGGGGTGGTGGAGGTGGTCTGAAAGGGGGACCAAATGGTGGAGGGCCAGGAGGGCCTCCTCTGAAGGGATAATCTCCGAAGGGAGGGTCATACCCTGGATAGCCTCCATTACAGGGGACTCCAGGTGGAGGTCCGAAAGAATGAGGAACATTTGGTGGGATGTTGCCACCAGGCTGAGGGGTGTCGATGCGAAGTTCGTCCCTTGGCACAGATGAATGAGATCTAGTATGAGAACTAGGTGGTTGTGAACTGTGGTGAGATGGCCCGAGTTGTGTGGGTCCTTGAAGCACTTGCGAAGTTATTGGTTGATCTATGTCTGGGTGTGGTGATGTCATGATCTGGATTGGACGAATAGGTTGAGGCAAATGGTGTTGCGGTGACATGAGGTTTTGCCGATGAGAAATGAAGGGATCCAAAGGTGGCACACTTGGATATATAGACTGTGGTAGATTCTGAAAAGAATCAGTACCAGGTCGATGAGGTTGAGGAAATGCAGGCATGACAAAAGGAGCATCATCGGGATTCTGAATGGGGTCCTTTGACGGATATGGTGGTTTAAAGACCATCTGTGTAGTACCGCCATTTTCAAGAATTCATCTAGAAGTTAAAGTGTTTGGGGGATTCAGGATACAGTCAAATGGAACTGCAAATGATCTATCATGGGTTTCCAACCTAGCGATAGAGGTTGACCTCCTGTTGTGCAGGGGTGTCGAAGGTTGATGCAAGCTCATTCACATAGTGGGCGAATATTCAGAAACCTGTCGAATCGGGGTATTCGCACACTCAAATTGTGGTCGACGAATGAATTCATCTTGTTCTTTGATTTGTTTCTCTGCTGATTCCAACAGTGCATTGAATTGAGCCGGTGCCATATGCAAAATCGACCGATTACTCGTTTCTCTGTTGATAGGTTCAGTGGGCAGCGGAGTCATTGGAGATTCCTCTAAGGTAACAGACATTGTTTGCCCAGGTAGTGGCAAAGGGGTGGTTGCAGGTCCTGTGGAGCGGGTCCTTCGGACAATGTTTTGTTCTTCCTGTAAGCTAGACATTGTAGAATGGATAGGGTGCTTTTATCTGTAGTTGTTAGTTCAATTATACTGTCAGAATTCAATTATCAAAGATAAATGTTATAGATAAATGTATTGTTAGTAAGAACGTTCGAAAATGTTTCATATGAATAGAATGGTATTTGAAAGTGAATAGGAATCCTACAGTAAAAGCGAATGGCTTTCGGAATGTTTGCGAAGAAGTGCATAGTTCCGAAGAGATAGATATTCCGAAAGGATTCTATCTTGTGGATCGGATGAACTACTTAGTTCATGCCGATCACAGCCAATGAGATTACATTCTTTTGAAGTGTAATCAAACCCAAATTGATAAGTTTTATAGGACTTACTTCGAAGTGAAGTTGTTCTTCAAGATTGTTCACAACGAATTGTTAAGCCAAGTAGATCAATCAAGTAGACGTGCAATAATTGAACTAGAGAGCATACATGCTAATGTGTTACTTATATACTAGGATGTTCGGAGGCAAGAGCGAATGGGGAGTAGTCCATTGGGGATCGGAAAAATAGCTAAGGTACATATATGCTAGTTAATGACCATAGAAAATAGAGAACAAGGGTTGGGTGAAAATTGTGAATAAGAAAAAGATTTAATGAACTAGAAATAAGTCCTGAAACCTGTTTCTGAATTGTAAGTACTTCGATAGTGAACGCCGAGAACACAGACTGATAGAAACGTCCTTGGTCTGTTGGACACAGCTCAGGAGCAGAGTACCTGGAGTACCGCCCCAGAAAAAGGGTAGGAGTCGTATAGAAATAGAAAGAAGTGAATTTATAGTTTGATTTGAAGATAAGATTCTCCCCCCAACTTAATGGCATAAGTGAAAAACATACTAAAATGCGATTGTAAGTTATTGCAGAGTGAGGGTAATATGCGATGATGAGGCTTCATACCATGGGATGTCTTATGATAAAGTAGAGTATTGTCATATGGCGGAACGGGCGTTGCCACATAAAAAAAAGAGACCATAAAGAAAAAAACTGGTGGTCTTAAGTCGAATAATAGTCAACTCAGATGGCTATAGATAACTACGAAAACATTTATGAGGACCGTGAACTCCCTGTATCAGATCATTTGGCTGCAAGAGAAATTAAGCTTTCCCGTTCTGAGAAAATCACAATGTGGGGGAAGACTTACAAGTGCTGAATATTCTCGGAAAGTTTTGCCAGTTTGTCCAGGAAAACCTGTGGCTGATACTGTAGCTGCTACAAGAATAGGATAGGTATGTTGAATTTCTTCTCGAACGAAGCGATTTGCATTTGAGAACTTCTACGTGTGACTGATACTTCATCTTTAAAATAAGCGCTAAATGGGGGACTTTAAACGCTTTGGACCATGATGGACTTCCCTGATCACCCTGACGGCGCTTTAGGGTGACGATCTAGAGCCGATCCTGTTTGGGAAACAGGCCGGGCACAGTGAGGGAAGAGGGATGGTCGGTGAACGGCATGTTCCCGTCATGCGCCCAAAAACGGATAATTTCTTCAGATATTTTACAGTTACACGGCACGCGGAGGAAGTCTTTGACCCATGGAATTTTACTTAAGCTCCGCAAGGTTGACCTTCGAAATTCTGGTAAATCGCCCACGGAGTCCGGCTTGTCAACAACTGGTTTGCGGAATATGCCACGAATACAAACGATGTGCAGCGTAATCGTCACCTTTTCTAATCTCAAGATCATCTTCAAAACCCGCCATTATTATTTCGCAGAATCATATCCTATTGCCTCGGAAATTGATGCAAAGATACAAACATTGACAGTGTAGCAAACCCAGTACCGAGATCAACACGGCTTGGAGCCACTTCATAGCGATTTAGTTCTCGCTATATACGCCACATGTCCCTGCTAGAGGGAGTGGGTGGTCACAATATGGACAATGGGTGCCCTGAATGACTGGATAGTAAAGAGTGTGGATTGTGTTGGTCGTCACTGGTTCATCTATGGGTGAGAATGGTGTAGAGCGGATTCGAGCCCCGTAGCCTTCGAGAAACTTCCGTAAAGAGATTTGGCTTCACCCGACCTTTCGACTCCGTGAGAGCTTCCTCCTGGTAAGACTTGATTATGCAGAGCTACAACGTTGAAGTATTCTCTCGTCTCTTT
>QMFG01001890.1:2058-13802 GCA_003314545.1 Ramaria sp. MG151 | reverse complement strand
TAGGTCGACGCACCAGTCGTCGAAGCACTAGCACTGAGTCGCTTCGACTTCTTCCGAAGCTCGTTGAATAGTCTCATGGGGAATTGGGTGTGCGACTCGAAAGCAGAGCAAGAAAGGGGGATTTTATGTAGATGCGTTGCCGGTGCCACTCACATTCGTCCACAAAGCCCACAAAGCATGGCAAAATCTCGGTGGGTCGAACAAAGCATCGTTGCGACATCATGCGTAACCGCTCTCGGTTAACGTGGCGTGGAGTGCAAGTGGAATATGACCACAGGGTCAGCGGCTATTATCAGTGTCGGGGTTTTCACAAATCCCCCTCTTTGGCAATCACTTCACTGATGGGCGCATACCTTGGTTCGATGCCATTGGGGCAGCCTTGTAAAATATGATGGCTAAGATCTGAATATCTTTAGAGACCACAAGGGGGCATGAGAAGATCGATTGTGGGTACAGACTCCCTGCTTTTGCTGAAGGAGAAGCCCTCCCCCGGTTGGTGGCCATGATGGCGCGTATCGAACAGCAATCTCAAATATATGAGTTGGCTTTATAGAATACTCACAGAATGAATAAATGACCTCAGATGACCAGACTTGTCAACCAAACAATGTTTTAACGTTGAGGTCAGGCTAGATATATTGCTAATATGAACCTAGATCTTTGAGATTTCCACCATGGAAAAAAATGAAGGTATTATTCAGAGTGTTTGAGGAATATCAGCTGATTTCTTGGTTGTGGAAGTTAGTGGCAAATTGGTTGCCGAACTGTTGGGAGATCAGGCGAACAATCTCTATTGGTTTTTACAGATATATGCTTACTCGAACGTGACCGATGGTGACGAGCTCTGGATTGCAATCTAGACAGGTGCCATTCTCAAGCCGGCGCGAGCATATATAGGCAACAAGAGGGGAAAAAAGGAGCTGGGCATGGTCAGGGCGGGTTCGAATAGTTTAGCCTAAGGCTATTAAGATATGTGGGAAGGACACGGAGGAGGTGTGAGGTGAGTCACGTGACTATCATAAGATCTTTGTTCAATCTTATCTTATCATATTACAGAGAAAATGAAGGAAAACTACAGAATTAAAAGAAAAGAATAGGATCAAATTTTTCTTGGTATAGCGGTGTATTGCAAAGCACCTGGAGTACCAAAGTGTTTGGGAGGAAGTGTCATTCGATGATACGCTGCTACTCCTCCCCACTCTATGCTCCATTTTTTCCTCTCCATATGTAATCCCGAAATGAAGTGGAGGCTCAGTTCCAGGTAACTCATCGGAGTGAAAGGGGCATCAAAGGCGGTAGATCCTCCGTTTACCATCTCGACAGGTTGGTACTGTTGGGGCGAAGCATTGGCATCAGGTGGGATAATCGTGTTCTTCCATGAAACCGCGCAAAGGCACTACATGCTACCACCACACTGCGATTTTTGCAGGGTCTGGTCTTCCTCAATTTGCTGCTGCTGCCATGTCATGTTGAAGATGGGTCCTTGCCCTGGAAGGAAAAGGGCTGATTACATTAGGGAGCGGCACTCCCTACACGATGATTCTGCAGTGACTCAGGCCACTCTTTGCGGCCTATTGTTCTTTGGATATAAATTGGATATAAGTTGGATAGAATCTTACCTTCCAAAAGTCTGCACAGACGGCAACGAACACCTTGCGTACCCAACTGTACTACCGTGAACTACGGTCAGGTGTAGGCCAAGAAGCAGGATAGCTTTCGCAGGCAACTTATGGAGATGGGATGATGTCAAAACCGTGGGAAAGCACCATGCCGGGGCGGCATGGCTAAGGGGAGTGAATGTGCATCGCGAGAGTTGGCAGCGAAAACTTGGCGTCGTTCCCGGACATATGTTCCGAGCCTCCCCTTGGATTCCGTACGATCCTACCCACCATCCTCTCCCGGACCCACACGACCACAGCGACGTGATCCTCGTCGAACTTACGTCCTCCCCGCAGGAACACCATAACATAACCGTGCGCGACATGGATGCTCCTGAGATATCCACACTTAGAGAGGAGGAGGAGGAGTCACCACCGCCCGAGACTTCGTTCTCCAAATTTCGCGTGAACATGCGCGGGCCTTCCTGGGGACAAGGAGCTGCTGCATCCGCTTCTGCCATTGCGCCGCCAGTCGCTCCACAACCCGCCGGCCGCGGGGGACCATCCCTCCCAGATAGCGACGAGGAGGAAGAGGAGGACCAGCTCATTGACGATGACGAGTTGGCGATCGTCACGGAAACAGGTCGTGGACCGCCGCCTGCCCCGCCACGACTTACCATATTGGCTAGGGGGTTAGCTGATCCGATGGGCAGACAATATAAATCTTCTAAATTCTACCCTGTGGGCCGCGTGAATGGGAGGAGAGGCAGGCCTGGGCGAGAGCCCCCAGACGCAGCTGCTATGATGAGCACCTTTGAAGTAGAAAAGACAGACCAGCCCATGGTGGCACCTGCACAGGTCATTCCACCACCACCAGCGATTGTTCCGAATCCACCTCCTGTGCCGGGGCCTTCCACGGCGACAACCGACTGGACGACGACGACGCCACCAAAACCACCACGAAAAAAGCCTGGTCCTAAAAAAGGAACAACGCTTGGGCCTCGTGGGCCCAGAAAAAATCCGACAAAGTGAGCCGCTGAGGTATAAAGGCTGCTCATTATTTATTAACTGTGTTCCGTAGAACTGCGCACAACACGCCAGGTACTTCAACACCTCTCCTCGATGATTCCCTCTCTACAGACCGTAAGCACAACGTCAATGCGCTTCGGACGCCCGCTGACTTTTTTTCTTAATTAGCCTCGACGTTCCTTGTTCCTGCCCCTCCATCTATCCCTCCTACTCCGGGTCCAGAACAACTACCCCTCCCTCCGTCAAATCTCCCGCCCGTCATTCCCCCAGATTTCGTCGTCGACCCTGAAGTGCCCGTTCCAGCCTACCCCCTGCCAACACGTGCCTTCCCCGTCCACCCACCGCCCAAAGTTCCCACAGGCTATGCTCCTACTCATCCCATCGATCCCAAGCGTGGACCGGCACGCAAGTGGACCATCATGCAGCGCGAAATCAAGGGCATAGGTGGTGGGCGTTGGTTCGCACGTAGTTGGGTCGCGCCACAGACCGTCCCACAACCAGCCACAAGACCATCCAGCCCTCCTGCGCCTCCAGACGCGGCGAATGCCGTCGCGTCTTCGCCGCAAGTGCCGCCCCAAACTGGCCCAAGTCTCGTGTCCGCGCCCGTGTCGCGGGCGTCGTCTGTCAAGGCGGAGGCAGGCGCTGCACAAGCGCTTTTAGAGTTGGACAGGGTTGATCCGGTGCGCTGGCCGACGACGGTGCAGGACCCGCCAGAGGGTGGGCTTTCGTCTCGAGGACCAGCATCCCCCCATTCGAGGGCAACGTCTAGTCCACTTCCATCTCGAGGCCGTACTGCAGAATTGCAAGTCGGACCTTCGTAGAGTTTTATCATCACCGTATTACTTGTCATCTTGTATTGTTACCATCATCTTGTTTCTTGGTTCATAGGTTCATATGTCATCATTAGAAGGTGGGATAGGAGGGATGAAGGCTAGGAGTAACATACGTGCGTGACGCTGACATTATAAGTACCAACGTATACAGCAAGAAATGGTAGATAAGGACAACGCATGAAAATAGTAAAAGCAAACTAACTACAATAAGTTATTAATCATGAAAGATATATTGTGAGCAAGAAATCTAAAGACGCGAGTATTCTAAGAGCGTAGACATTCATACAGCCCCGCATCATGTTTCACAGGCTGTTTTCATAAAAGTAAAGCACCAGCTGCACTAAGGACCGCCACAGCAGACCAAGCAGCTGCGGCCTTGATTGTGATGGCTCCACTTGATTTGGTGTTGGCGCTGGTGCCAGCAGAAGCGGCAGCTTGGGCAGGGGGGTTACCGGTGGTGCTGTTGGGCGCCACACTACCAGTTGTCTTGAAAAAAAAAAGGTAATGTTAGGTTCCTGACATGAGGGTCTAAGATGAGAGGGACACTCACGTCATTGGCGCTGACATAGAAAAAGGTGGCTGCAACCAATGTGAAGTTGTTCCCTGGAACTGTGTTCACAAACTCTGTAATGTTGAAATGCAAGCGTTGGAAGGGGTGGAAGCCATCAGGTGGAGTTACACCAAATGCGCTTTGCAAGTAACAGAGGACAGCGTAACTTGTGGGAGTTCCGTTTTAGTGTAAGAAATAATGGGAAATTTGCAGCACTCACCGGTGGGGTGGCGATGACTCTGGGGGAGCGGGTGGGGTGTATTCCGTCAAAGTACCATTCGCAGAGTGGTTCGTGAGGACAAACTGTCCGTTCGTAAGGCCGCTGCTGACATAATCAGCTACTAAAAAATGCCTGTCCACATTAAACAAAATTAAGATGAATAGTTCCACTTGTCAAGGAATCAACACGAGTGAGCTTTACCTGAATTGTCCCGCGGTCGGATCTTGGGGGTTCGGTGAATCAGGGTCCACAATCGCAAGCAGGTACGGTTTTCCAACGATGGTAGTGTCGGTTGACTTGAGAGCAAACGACGGAACATTGGCGGTATCTTCGGAGAGATGTCAGTCACCGCTTCCCTTACACTAACTATCTAGACATGTGCGCACCATTCGCGGTCAGATTTGCACCGGCAGTTACGGGGAATGTCGAGCCTGCGCTGTTAGTGAAGACAACCTCGAGGGGGAACTTTGGCGTGAATGGTGGAACAACATCGGGAATAATCTTTGCGTTATTGAGATCCTGAAGCACGGCAGTCGTGTCGTTGTCCTGGGCATAGGCTAACGGCAAGAGAGCCAGAACAAGTACGGAAAGAGCCTTAAGAACCATGATTCCTGAGTCTGAAGGAAAGCCGTCAAGAACGAGTCGTAGCACTCTTTGTGGTCTTTAAGTTATATGCAAGCAAAGATTGAATAAACTTCTATTTAGCGTCGTGTTGGCGTCTTCTGCCATGCAGCGGCCCTGAAAAGCGCAGTCGACAACGACCAGTTGCATCATGACGTTAGATCGTGCAAATGTCTCTTTCGAGTGTCTCTAATATTTAGCAAAATGAAATGCAAATATTAGGCACATCATTCAGTTTCCACCTAGCTTTGATACATTAGGTGGATACTTTCGACAAAAAGTGTATGAGAACTGTACCTATTGAGAGAAGCGGTAGAAGATGACAGCAGCGGCCCTGACGAAGCGATATCTGCGCAGTCGAACAGGACACCCAACGTTAGGCACTCGCGAACAGATCCTTTAGTGAACCCCAGCCACAGCTTCTCTGGCTATCAACCACCCCCAGCAACTGGCGGTGTCGTCGATGAAATAATTCAAAACTAGGCCACGCATAACCTGGCTCCAACGTCGGTTGTTGAACACCGCTATTCGATAATGATAGACTGAATGGCTCCAAGAGAAGTTATGTGTGACGTCACACTGTCCGAGGTAACGCGCATCTGTCTGATTCACTGGTGTTTGTACGCATATGGAATCACCGAATGCTGGTAGTCAACACCACGTTTGTGTAGTCAGCGTCACCGTCCGGAAAATGTAGGTTTGAAGACATCTACAGAATATTTGGCTTCGAAAATTATTTTCTTAAGCCTAAAGTTGGGACTCCTTTCTTACCACTCTTGAAACGGTCGGCTCTCCTTAAGCAAAGTTGATCAAATTATATAGACACTACTAAAGGTATACCTTCAAAAATAGGCTACCACCAATACACCTGCACTATTTTCTCAACTTGACTCTGGCTCTTACCAAATTTCATCTCAGACTGGTGTTTCCAATGCTACCATCTCCAGACTTTGCTCCAAAAAATGCCTTGACCTTCAAAAGTCCTTTGGAGGTTGCCCAACAGAACTTTCAGATGCTGATATTCAACATCCCCTACAGCTCTGGTAGAGTAGAGCTGAGAATCCAGTTCAGGTCACCAAAGCTCTCAGGGATGTTATCAATCAGCTTCACTCCACACAGACAGTTTGGTTGAAGAATATTGGAATAAAGGCTGTGATGAAAAAGAAAAGGCTAATACTCGTCAAGATTCTGAAGGGAAATTATAAAGCAGCCTTTCATTTTATGACAAAACCCTACAAGGTAGCACCTTCCAGCAGAACAATGATCCCAAACACATTTGTGAGAAGGCTCAAAATTGGTCCCAAGGTCATGATTGTCAAGTTCTCTTAGCCCGCATGATATCCAGACTTAAATGCTGTTGAACATTTCTGGAGTCACCTGAAGAGGAGGTTGACAGAGTATGAGACACCCCTCATGGGGTTTTGGGACTTTGGGAAAGAGTACAGTATCTCTTGTAGATATAGATCATTAAGTATTGCATCATTGCTCATTTTAAAGACGTACTATTAATCACTTAAATTGTCAAATAGAATCAAGCAAATATTGAAATAGTTTTTTGGGTTACTGTATAGTATCAAAAAAAAAACTATCTCAATAAATGGCCATTTAAAATATTGGCTATGTTACCAGAATTCAATCAAATCAGGTAATGTGTATTTCATTTTGTAGTTAATACAGTATGACCTACTTTCTACAGGAATATTTTTGGGATATTACATAATTTATCTCCAATGGTATTAACCATATAGCCAAAGTTGCTAATGTGAAAATATGAGGACTAAAAGACTATCTAAAAGAATAGTTAACAATTGCTTAGAATATGGAAATAAGCTTGAACTCATACCTCAGTCTCTTGGAAAAGAGCTGAGGAGTCACATGGCTGCGAAACATAGCAGTAAATTAAAACTCCGCAAGTAAGAGATATTGGGCTGAACATCAAAACCTTAACAGCTAAAACAATGGGATGATTTTCAAGCCATCCTTAGGTACACTGCTGTGTGTGTGA
Organism: Ramaria sp. MG151; assembly: GCA_003314545.1. Lineage (NCBI taxonomy): Eukaryota > Fungi > Basidiomycota > Agaricomycetes > Gomphales > Gomphaceae > Ramaria > Ramaria sp. MG151. Next base: position 6,946 of record QMFG01001890.1, on the reverse strand, counting down.
TGAAGGTAGTATCTGGCAGTATATATATACCAATATACTTCAATTGTCAGCTCAGTCTATCCACAACTTTAAATTAGTGCAATGTATATCTATGTACTTTTTAAAACTACAGTTAAGTTTAAACTTGAACCTCTTAAGAAGAGGAGACAGGAAACTTCAGATGATACCAAGTTAGGCCTAAAACTCAAGACTGATGGTGGAACAGAGAATGTAATACTTGGGGTTGTAAATTGTTTACAAATACTTATTGTAATAGGGGTAGTTTCCAGAGCAAAAAGGGTGTGAATATAAATATTGCAAAGAAAATATGTGATGGTTCCTCCTAATTGGCTAAGCTATGAAGCTGCTGCTAGTTGTGTTTGGGCCTGACTGGTGATGCTGAATAGCATGAGACTATCACGAGTAATGATAGCCAGAGACATATAGGTGTTGTGTATGAAACATGATCCACAACTAAAGATATTACATAAGGACAGCTCTTGACTCAGTGCTTATGCTCAATGGTATGTGAGTATGGCTTGTTAGGCTTAACTCAACTCAGTGATAGAATCCTAGAGGGTTGTAAGTTTGTATCTCGAGTAGCTTGGCTAGTATGTTCACATTCAGAAGATCTTGGCTTGAGTATGGTGAGTAATGTAGCAGTGACTCATGGATAACCATAAAATAGAATTAGAATTTCCAGAGTAGTTAAATAAAGTGGCTGAGAGAGTAGTCCTTGATCATGAGTTGTTTGGAATAGATTTGGAACAGAAATAAAAGAAGAAGAAAATCAAAGATATAGAAAGATTCTGTCCTTATTATATCATCCAAAATATGATGTCTATGTAGACTGTTTCTTACAACAGAACCCTTTGTATACAATTTTACTGCTACTGGTTAGTGCCACTGGGATATTCTCAAAAAAATCACTCTAGACAAGTGTGTGACCACTTCTCTGCAGTTTTTTTTTTTACTTCTCATCAGATGTGAGTACTGGAGAGGGGTTTCTCATGTACAGTGATGATTTTCTTCATCCCTTTAGTTGTAGCTTGTGAGGTTACAGTAATATAAGCCTAAGGGACAGCTTAGACTTTTGGAGACAGGAGATTGGCCTTCTGACAAATTACCCTGTCATGCTGTTAAAGTACTGGATTACTGAGTGTATTACAGAGAAAAGGGGTGTGGTAGTATAATTAGGTATAAACACTGAGGGGTTTACTTAAGAAGGTTCCAGAATTCCATAACTCTGGTGACTTCTAAGCTGGTCTGAAGCTTGATATGCTGCACTGACACAATGTGTTGTCCCTGTGTTTCAGAAATGTTCTGAAGAACCGGAACACCAGAAATGAAGGGAGGCATATGTCATATACAATAATATATATGGATGGGTCAATTAGTGGGATTAAGTTGATATCAGAACTGGGATTTGAGATACATGAGATGGGAGTTTATATACATGGAAATTAGGGGTCAAGGTCAGGGACCAAGGATACAAGAATAGAGACCTAATTACAGTAGGGGACAAAACTGTTCACATGTTGTAAACACTTTGATTGTGTAGCAAATGCAATGTTCACATAAGCACAAAATCTAATATAATTTATCATGATAGCCCTTCATCTTTGCTTGAGGTCACTCACCAGGATGATTATGTAATTCTCAATATTGGCCAAGATATTAATTATTTAAAATAATCAAACATGTGAACAGTTTTGTCCCCTCTATTGTTTTCATCAAAAAAATGATATATATTAGTATTTGGTATAGCCCCCATTTACCCTCATCACAGCCTGCACCCTCCTAGGCATACTCTCAATTAACTTTTGACACATCTCAGGCTCTATCTTGTTCCATTCCACCTGAACCCTCTTCCACAACTCATGCACTCCATTAGGGGGGTTTTCATAGTCAGAAAGGCATTTTTTGACAATAGTCCAGAGGTTTCAATGGGATTCAGGTCAGGAGACTGAGCTGGCCACTTCATGACCTCATAACCATGGTCAGAAAACCATTGGGTGGTCTTCTTACATGTGTGCTTGGGGTCATTATCCTGTTGAAAATGATGTCAGTAGAATCTTCACCATAATACTTCAGGCTAGCTGGAAGATCTTCATTCAAAATCTGTCTGTACAATTCCCCATCCATCCTCCCATCAATTTTGACAGCATATCCAGGTCCTTCCCACAGCATACAACCTTCCACCATCACATCCTCCACCAAACTTCAGTGTTCCCTCAACCAGCCTATCATTCAAAGGCTCTCCAACCTTTTTATAGACCCACCTCCTTCCATCTGACCTCAAGTGATTGATTTTGGTCTCATCTGACCAAACAATGTGCTTCTAGTCCTCTATAGTCCACTCTAGATGAGCTTCTGCAAACTCCCTCCTTGCCTTCCTATGCCTTGCACTAAGAAGTAGCTTCTTCTTCTTCACAACTGCCTTCATCCCTGCCTTCTTCAGGTGCCTCCTTACAGTTTTAGAGGCCAAGGGTTGATTAAGAATGTTTTGAGCACCTGGTGCCTTGGGTCACATTCTCAATCTTCCCTCTTTCTATGAGATGTATGATATGATGGAGATTGGAGGGGTAAATCTTGGAAGGGCAATCACCAGAGGACTTGGTGATGTCAGGACAGTGTTTCCTGTGAATATTGGAGATGAAACCAATAGAGACACCAAGGTAGGAAGAGATATAATGGCCAGAATGACCAGATTTAAGGAGTTGGATGATAGAGTCAACTTTGGCAGCAAAGAGGAACTTCATGGTTGAAAATAAAGGGGTATTTGGTGTTGTTTGGATAGAAACAAACCTTAATTATGATCATGTGATATCACGTGATTTTGAGCTCTGCATGTATCTTTTTTGATGAAAAAAACAGAGGGGACAAAACTGTTCACATGTTTGATTATTTTAAATAATTAATATCTTGGCCATATTGAGAATTACATAATCATCTTGGTGAGTGACCTCAAGCTAAGATGAAGGGCTATCATGATAAATTATATCAGATTTTGTGCTTATGTGAACATTGCATTATTTGCTACACAATCAAAGTGTTCACAACATGTGAACGGTTTTGTCCCCTACTGTATAATGAAATGGACAAGATAAGTGATAGTTTTATGAGTTCTGGATTCTGAGTGGAGTTTCCAAATATAATGTTCAAGTGTCACCCTTTGAGTGTAACCACAGAATGTGATCTCTGAATATTTGGAGTATTCCAGAACCTATTTAGAACAAGACTTGACACATGCCACAGATGTGATTCAAGGCCTTTATCAAATACTGTACAACAACAGATGTTCTTTAGCACACCTCATCATACAGCCTTCTAACACCTGTAATCAATTATCGACACACCCTAATATCCGATACAGTAGAAGTCAACTAATTAAGATGCAGTACGACTGCCCAGAACTTTAACTCTGGGCAGCTTGGACCCTGCGCCCTGATAGTATAAATTGCGCAGTCTTTCTGCGCACTTTGCACGTCATGCATGTCCATTCACTGTACAAAGCTAAACAGAGTTATTTTTTTGGTGATTTACAGGTTTTTTTATTTATTCAGTCGCTTGCACAATTTAACATTGCTTCGTATTCCCTTCATGCGTGGTTCGATAGAACATGGCCATCAACTTCTGAGCTCATCTTTACAAAGCCTTACAAAGCTGCCGCAAATAAATAATCGTCTTTATACAGTCAGCTTTTTTAGGGGGTGAGGAACATCTGGAACGTTGACGGTAGAGTAGTAAAGATTGGAGCAACCGTGGCCAAATGTACAGAGTATGCACATGAAGTCCACGATCCAAGCATGCAACATCCAGCTGCGACCACCTATAGTCATGGCTAGATCCGATATAAAAGGGACGCGTTACATAAACAGAATCTTTACCTTTCTTAGAAGAACAAATACGTAATGACGAAAACCAGTAAAGCAATGATCCCCACTTGCTGAGGGGAAGCGCCATCTTGACGTGAGCTTGTTTGCTGCTCCTGGAAACTTGTTCCGATGTCACTAACGCCATCCCCTTCACTAGCAAAGGTGTCATCCGGCGACAATGCCCTGGTTCTTTGCCTGAGCTCTGCAGGATCCGGCGTCGCAGCAAGGAGCGCCCGCAATCGCTGAATCTCATTTTGTGCTTCGGCCAACTTAACAGCGAGGTTGCTATCCTGGGCTTTGGCGTTCCCATTGGAAGCATTAACGGAAGATGCGAATGAACGTTCGAGCGGAGGTGTAGGCTGTGCAGTAGGCGCAGAGTGAACGTTAACGTTCACGATAGGCATTGGGCTCGGCTGACGGGGTTCCGGACTTGGACTAGGTGTTACACGAGTCTCGTGGCGGTCCTCAAGACGTGACTGTTCCTCGCGTGCTACGACGAATGAGTCATCCACGTGGGGGGATGCAGGTGGTTCTGGGGGCGGAGTGCGGTGAGCGGATTGCTCAAAGGTGGGAATGGGGAAGGGAGATGAATGTCCATTAACATTGGACGATTGTCGGACTGTTTCGTAGTGCTGTGGCAAAAAAACTCCCTTAGGAACCACAAAGTGTACACAAGCATATGACCTACCCGCGACTCTTCTGATACGACAGTTCGTTGACTGGCATTGATTGGAGGCTCCTCTGGCTCCTCTTCCAAAGTCTGTCCTTCGGGCGGCAAATACACTACTTTGATTTTTTGCTGGTGAACCTTAACTTCTGTATCGCCTTCAACTGGACTCCACTTGGGATGAAACGAAAACGTCAGGGAAAACAGGGCGGATGCCAGGTGGGAAACATACGATCTCGGCAAGGCTCATACTTTCCTTGTCGGCTGTGATCGTCGTGCTTTGGACAAGAAACTTATCCCGGCATTTCACATGTGACGGAGGTTCCTCCTTCATGGGCTGTAGTTGCACTGTTACGCTAACGCT
>QMFG01001888.1:3900-19908 GCA_003314545.1 Ramaria sp. MG151 | reverse complement strand
GGGGGCGGGACAGGGGGAGCGTGTTGAGCCTGCCAGAGCGGGGACGAGGTGTGTGGCGAGGAAGACGACGTTGTGGATGAGGACGGTGGCGGACAGCTTGCGTGGACTCGATGAGCAAGCAAGGCGGGAGCGCGTTTGGGAAAGAGGATACAATGAAAGAGAATCGTTCCCACGGGGGACGTGTCACAGTCACAGTCACGCCACTCTTGGCTCTGGCCTCCACAGTGACGAGATGCTCGGGCATTGCCGTGACTGTGACAGCCAGGCATGGACGAACCTGCACCACCCAAGATTTCGCCGTCCACAGGCGGGCTGGCGCACAAGTGCCCCGGTCCAGAGACTGTCTGCACACTGACGTCAAGTTCGGCCAGACTCGGAGATGCATTGTCGGTTTCTTCCGCTCTGCATCGCTGGATCTTGGCAGAGTATATAATCTGGATCTCTTTCCCCCAATGTGCTACCCTGCTGTATCCGCATATGCTCGACCCATGTCTCCTAAGCAACAACGACGCCCCTGCACACCGGTCCCATCGTGTCACTGCCGAACCATACAGCCACGCTATGGCAATCCGTGCGACTTTCGCTGGCGGCGAGCCCCCGATCACATGTCCTCGCGAATCGCAAAATCCTCTAACTATGCAAATCTCTTCAGTCTCCGTGTCGTTCCGCACGACGATCATGAACGGGAACCTGGCGCCGGTGGCTGTTTGTTGTCCTTGCGATGAACGATGAAGCACTATTTCTTCGGCCATCAGACGTCGAGAGCAAAATAAACCCGTCGTGCAATCAGGCACAAACATCACAAAGAATAAACCTCGATTTAATGATCCATCAATTACTCTAAACAGCATGATGCTCGATTAAGATTTCCCATCATGATGGCCGAGCGAACTGAGCTGAGCTTAGTCTCAACGGATGCATTCCTCAACGACTTGGAGATTGAGAACCAGTTTCTATGATCCCTGGTCAACTAAACACCGTAAGCACAAATAGAACTTTGATGCATGTCCACATCTATCACCTGGATGACATGTCGTGATAAACAACCCATGAGCTGGCGCATTCACACTCTTCGAGCTTGAAAGGCAGCCGATTCGGCAGTTTAGAACACGACCAAGGGTGGGACAACCTGGGCCGCATTTATAACGAATCTTCAGTCCCCTACAAAAAAAAAGGGAAAGAACAAACGCAGATCTGTGCGTCTGGCCATCATACCTCGAGTCGCTTATTGTACTTTCGTGCATCGCCACTATCGTGGGCGGACTCAGGGAAAAACATAGAGGCCGAGCGAGTCCAAAGATATCTGGCCATCGCATTTGTATTGCTATCGTAGGCAAAGTCAGGAAAAATATGGAGGCCGAGCCAGCCCCCCAGGGAGAAAAGAAACCTGAGAATATCAGGGCCAAAATACCATGTTTCAGCCCAAATAGGGTTTCTTTTCAAACAGTGTTTGGAGACGTCAAGTCTGCAATCTATCAGCAGCTGAGACTGTACTTGTAAATCCAGCCATCATTTGAGAATTGTCAAGACAAGCAGCTTCTTCCAAGATCCGTCAAGTCAGGTCTCAAATACAACATCTCAATTCACCTCACACCAGATTCTGCTTTCATGCCTTAGATACAACCCCACCTGCTCTAATCATGTCCATAAAACTATCCTCGTCCAATCCCGCTATCATCTTCATTCAATCTCTCTGAACCTACGCAGTAATAATATAATGTACACACCTGATTTCGTCTTTTTCTTGGTCTTGTCGTTCCTATCTGGATCTGGTGCAGGCAGCCTCGCCTTCCCCGTTCCACGCAGCGCTTTCGCTGCCGTGTTCGTGTGCTCTGTCTCTGCCTGTGATTGTTGGATCGCGTTGAACAGTGTTATAACTAGGACGGTTGTCAAACTAGAATACAACATGATATTATCTTATTCACTCACCGCCTCGCTGTGCCACTTTTCGCAGGGCCCGTTCACCCTCGACCCCCCATCCCCCAATAACTTCCTTCACTCGTCCCTTTTCTTCCCGTTCCTTTTTCTCTCCCTCCAGCATCTTCCGCGCTCCGCGCTCCAGCTTATCCTCTTTCTGTCGCCGTCCTACTCCTGGCTTCAAGCTCAACGGTGCTGCCACCCCCGCCGGCCCAGTCGTCGACAGCAGCGACTCGAGCGCTGCTCCGAACCGCGAAGGCGACGTCGCTCGTCGTTTCCGCTTCAGCGTCTTCCGCGACTTTTCTGTTTGCCGCTGAGCAATCTCCGTCTCCGTGTCTGCAGAGCTTTCCTCTTCACTCACGCTCCCAGACACCTCTGAACCCTCCTTGTCGCTGTCCTCATCGTCCGAGTCGACTTTTTGTCGTTTGTGCGACGGCATTCCTGAGAACGGAGTCAAAGTAATTTGGTCTTCCCACGCCTCACTCGCCCTACCCGACTCGCAGCAGCAGTGCAGCTCCCGCCGACGAGCGAGCACCCTTTGCTCATCGCATATATTCTCTTAGACTGGCCACTATGGCCCTCCCACTAACATCCGACCCCTTCGTTCCAGAGCCCGATCTCCACCCCCTCTACCCTACACCAACCTATTTAGACCCCCTCCTCGCCACAAATTCTGGACTCTCCCCTCCCCAGAAACAGGACCTCGTCCAGCACTCTCTTTTACGTGCCTGTACATTCGCAGACCTCTCCCTGCTCTCCTACCTCCTCTCCGACCAGCTCCCACGCACGCACGTCGACCTGGCGGTGCAGGACGAGGACGGCCTGGGACTCATCAGCACCGCCATCCTCGGGTTTGGCGGTGATTCTGACCGCGATGTCGACCGCGAAGAGTGCGTTAGGCTCCTCGTCACAGAGGGTGCAGACCTCAACGCTACAGACAACGGTGAGCACTGAGCTATTCAGTGTCAACTCATGTCTATCCGGGAACCGACTCACCTGCACCGCACAGCCGGCTGGTCCCCCCTCCATCATGCTGGTCTCCTCTCCCCCCCTACTCTTGTCTCCTTCCTCCTCAAGCACGGCGCCTCACCCCTGGCACTCACCCGCCGTGGGCTCACCTCTCTCGACATTCTTACTGCACACTCTTTAATACCAGGCCGTGAGGCCGTGGCTTTCCTAATCGAAGAGGCTATGCGCGAGCAAGGCTGGTCCGGTGGACGCATGGCGTTACGGCGGCGTCAAGAGGATGAGCGCGCACAAAGGCGGGGAAAGCGGAAGGCCCTGAAGCAGGACATAGGCAGGGTTCTCGGCTTGAAGGACCACTGGTGGGGGGAGGACTCTTCGTGTTCCTCGTCCTCGTCCTCAGACAACGAATCGGACGAATCAGACAACGAGCTCGAGGACGGTGGCTGGGACCGCCCCATGGATATGTTGTATGTACGTGACCGCTTTGCTTGCACTCCTTCGCATTGCGAACTTTAACACTCCCTCCCTCCAGAGTCCCGCCTCGAACTACACAAATATGCTCGTCTTTTCCCCTTCAACTCTTCCACCTATCCTCGATTCCCTCACCTATACCCCCAGCTTGCGCCCTAAAGGGCCTGCGCTGCGCTGTGCAGAACCTGCACGCGCCCTCTATCTCCTCGCACGCTTTGCAGTGCTGTCGTGCGACGAATCGTGGCTTGAGGACCTTATGGGGGGTGCTGTAGATAGGATCGAGAGAATTGTTTTCGTGAGTGGTGTCTTTTTCTCCGTTGCTTGTCCTGAAACTGCGTTGTATTCTGACTCTGCTGTGATTTTACTTGCTCTGCACTCTACAGGCTCACCCTGACCACGTTACCCTCCAAGCCTTCTGGCTCTTCAACACCACCGCACTACTCCACTTCCTCCGTTGTGACGCGCATGTCTCCGAGATCTGTGACCTCCTCGACTTGTTTAGTCTCCTCGAGGGCGTTATACGTGCTATTTACGGTAAGTAGCGAATTTTTCTTTTTTTTTCTCTTCTCTCTTCCTGCATCCTCGTATCAACACACTTGCCTATTAATTACAAACGCACCCTCTTGGCTAAATATTCATTCTTGTTCACGCTTCGTTCCTCCCCGCATACACTCATACCCTACGTTCAGTATTCATAATTCGCATTGCCGAACGCACTCTCGACCCTATCCTCGACTCTGCCCTCCTCGAGCATTCCCCCCTCTCCTCAGAGTTTGATTCCCTTCACTTCGAGGGCGAGTGGTCCTTCCTCCGCTCGTTTGCCCTCGGAGTCGGAGCAGGCGGTGGCGGTGGCCCGAAAGGTAGCGGGATGAAACTCACGAAAAAGAAACATGACTCGACACCCCCGCCCGCCTCTACACAACCCGTATCAGCTTCTGTTCCACCCTCTGCATCACTCAATGGCGTCGGGGTGCCCCCCAGCCCGGGTCCTCGCGGACCCTCTACGTCGCGTCCACCCTCTCCCTCCCCAAGTCTGCAGAGTTTTCTTACCCAATCCAGTGGTAACAACAGCAATACATCACACCGCTTCTCATGGGCACAGAGTCTCACGCGGGCTCGGGCATCGTCGCTCCTGCAGCAGCACGACACACACGGGCACTCTTCTCACCTTCACGCTCCCATTCATACTTACTCGACCTCAGCTGGCACCGTGCATACCCCCACCCACCCGACCGCGAAGACGCCAACAGGGAGCGGGGCAGGGTCAGGGTCTCCCACCATCCTTACAACCCAACTCGACGCTCTCCACACATTACTCACTCTTGCAGGTGTAAATCCTGCTTTACTCACGCAGATATGGTCCCAGGTTATGTACTGGGCTGCTTGTAAGTTTTGGGACTTTTTTCCTTCTTCCCTAGTAATTTAGCTACCACTGTTTTTCATCTGCTTCATTTCTGTGTCCGTGGGCGATGAACTGACTCTTTTGTTGATTTGCTTTTATTTTGGCGGCGGGGGATGTAGGCGAAATGTTCAACCGGATCTTAACACGGAAGAAATATCTCTGTCGGTGCGTTCATTAATCATCAGCTTTCTTTCTTTCCTTTGCTACGGTTTTGGCGTGTGGGCATGGACGGAGACTGATGCGCATGGGCGGTAGGTCCCGCGCTATCCAAATTGGGATGAACCTTAGTGTGCTCGAGGAGTGGGTCGTCAACTCTGGTCTTCCACATGGGGTTGAGGGGCATTTTGCGCCTGTAAGGGAGTTGGTGCATTGGTTGCAAGTGGGTGTTGCTTATTGCTCGTTGGATCTTGGGGAGGGTGGAAAAAAGAGCGCTGATTAATTGTGCTGAGTGGTTATGCTGATTGAATGTTTCTGGTTGTGTTTTTTTTTAGTGCTCGTCGAGCGTGAGCGAGTTCACGACGTTGGTGGAGACGATTCAGACCTTCAAACATTTGAATCCGCTGCAGGTGAGTGTGTCATTGTTGAGTGTATTATTACTTTATGGACGTGAAAGTGATACGTAAACCGTCTTTTGTAGATGCGACGTGCTGTGCGTGATTACCGATTTGAGGTATGAAAGTCTTTTTTTTCTTTTTCATTCAATTTGTTGATGGTAAGACGTAGGTCTCAGAGAGTCGCATGAGCGAAGAATGTGCGCAGTATCTCGTACAGCTGCAGAAGGACTGGGAGCGACGGCGGGTCAAGCTTAGCGTTGAAGCTCTTCGCCGCGAGGTGAGCCTGACGGACTGTCTGAATCTTAAAGCTAATATCCCCCTCACTCCACTCTGTCTTAGATGGGTGAACGCGAACGAGACGACCGCGACGGCAGTAGCTCCTCCATGTTCAACGACACTGAAACGGCTTCGCATGCACCCTCTATCTCTACCCTCTCCACTGAGAAATCTGAAAGATCCGAGGCCCAGCGCGGGATCGATCGCCTCTTCTCGCGAATGCACGAGCGCGCGGAGTGGAGCGCGCCAAACGCACCAGAGGCGCTAGGCGAGCTGAGAGATTCGCGGTATATGCTGCCGCTCGTGTTCCCAAGTGATCCACGGTTGCTTGCTGCCGTTCCGAGCAGCATAAGTAGCAGTGCGAACAGCACTCCTGGGAGCGGGGCGCGATGGTCGAAAAGGAACAGTGGGCTGCAGACGCCAGTAGGAAACGGGAGTGGGGTGGGAAACGCGCTTGAGCGGGTGATAGGAGAGCGAGGGGGAGATCGGAGTGTGAGTCAGGCGAGTAAGACGGGAAGAGGTGCGATGGTGTGGAGATCGAGAGGGCGGAAATTGCGCAAGATTGGGGTTGAGACGTTGGAGTGGGTGGATGGCGTGCGGGGGTTAGGACGATGGCCGGGCGGGGCGGAAACGAGGTATTTTGGTGCGGGGGGAGAGGATGAGGGCGAGGAAGGGGAAAATATGCAGGAGGAGACTAGTGGAGGGGAGGATGAGAGACGAACGGCCGTGAGTTCACTTTTATGGTTTTTCCAAGTCCAAGTCTCAGGGTTGTGAACAGGGCCCGCGTCGGAACGGGGAAGGACTCGGAACAGGCACGGCACTAACACTGAAACCGCGAAAGCCGTCATCCTCGCGACGAGGTAATGAGGTGGAAAGTAGCGTGGGGGGCGATACAGCCATGCCAGAGGCAGACGAGTGAAGCTGTTGCTCTACATGCCTTCTTTGCGTTCGTTTTCTGCTATCATATTAGAAGTTGCATCATCTGTAAATTCCACTCGCATTTGCATTTTGTCGCGTCCGGCGTCGATCTCAGTTAACTGAGCTTCCCTCTTTGGCCGGCCCTAAAGAGGGCGCTTAGGAGCAAGCACCCTTAAAATTCGCCGGCTTCATCCGCGACTCTATGGTCTGTTCTCTCCTCATCTGTAGCTTAGCCTGTCACTCATGTCCACACGCCAGTGCAGTCGTCCAAACGAGAAATATCAAAAGCCGACTGGGAACGCCGGCTAAACGAGGTTTGCATCACCAAACAGTGAGTATTGTTTTTCCTTCATTTTTCTTGCAAGGGAACGAAGGACGAAAAAATCACAATGGGAATCTCTCTGATTACATTGATGAGTCTTTGAAAACGCATGTATTATCTGACTGTCTTCCTTTGCTCTTATTCTTGCATGATGGGCGTAGTATGCTGATTCGACACACCAGTGATCTTAATCGATTGATAATGGATTATCTTGTCATCGAAGGATACAAGACAGCTGCAGAAGAGTTTAGCAAGGAAGCAGATATTTCGCCTTCGGTTGATTTCAACAGTATTGAAAGCCGTATGAACATTCGCGAGGCGGTGCAACGAGGCGACGTGGAAGAAGCGATTGAGCGCACGAATGATTTGAATCCAGAGGTGGGTCCTTGATCTTCTCTGCTGTGTGCTCCTTACGTACAAGGATTAAATCTTACATGCACCACTCACAGACCTTCGGGTCAGTGATGATTTGAAAACCATATTTTATTGCTATGATTCATATCGTCCCAGTCTTCTGCCAAGTACTGACGCACTCTCAGATCCTCGACACAAATCCATCGTTATATTTTCATCTTCAGCAGCAACGACTAATTGAACACATCCGTCATGGACGTATCGTTGAAGCGCTTACATTTGCGCAATCAGAACTTGCACCACGAGGGGAAGAGAACCCAGAGTTTCTGAACGAGCTTGAACGGACAATGGCGCTGCTGGCGTTTGATTCTCTGCCCGGTGCCCCCGCAGGTATTTCAGATTTGTTGGCGCCTGCACAGCGATTAAAGACAGCTGGCGAGCTCAATGCGGCAATCTTGGAGAGTCTAAGTCAGGGGAAGGAAGCTAAGCTTACCGCGCTCATTCGATTGATGGCATGGGGAGAGTCGATGCTGGCGAGCGAGAACGTTGAGTTTCCGAGAGTAGATCTTCGTTCTGGGTTGACGGTTGGGAAGAGCAAAGAGAGTGATACTGAGACGAGTCAACCTATGGACGTACTGTAAATCAGCATTTGGCCTGACTTCGTTGTGCATGGAAACATGCTGCGTGATGCGGTGCAGCTGCGGTTCACGGCGTTGATCGAGACGCAGGTGGCCAAATTCCAAATTAAAGCCTGCAAGGCCTGTTTCATCTTGCCTCAGGTTTCCTCTTATTCCCGGCCTTCACTCTCGTTCGTATTGACATGGACCGTCAACCACATGTGCACTTTAATCCTCATCCTCAAGACATCTCTAGTTCTAGTCTTGATTCATCGAATACTTTGATGGATGCTGCCCATACACCAGAATGGCACATAGCCGAACTATCTTCTAGCACACTACATCCAGATGATCCTTTTGCCGCGGTGGCGCCAAGTTTGCTCTTTCCATCTTTCTCCCAACTCGGAAGTATTTCTAATGATTGTACCAGACAGTGACGACGATTCTCTACACAAGTACGGTGTCAGCGAAGACAAGCAAGACCTTCCCCTTGTAGCAAATGCAGCACGCTTTGAGCACACCGATCCCTTACAGTTCGAAAATATGGGTATGGGAAGACCGGCGCCTGCTATCAGCCCGCTTACCTTTCTCCAGAATACGCTGATGCCCCCAACATGGATCGAAGGGATACCCTCGATACGGAGCCGATTGGGCCAATGTCAGCATTCAAGGACTCGTTACGCTATCCGATCGAGCAGCGAATAGAGGACAAAAGGCGAGGAATTGGGCGCCAGCGCTATCCATTTGTATCATGGACTCTTACACGTTTGTCTGATAACTGGGTCATATATTATGCATTGACTCGATCCCTTTAGTTACTATGATCGGGGTGTTCATTTACGAGTTGGTGGTGAACTGGAGAGCCCAGGGGACACCGTTCTCGTTCCATGTGAGCGCTGTTGTCATGGTATCTTCAGCCTACCCTGCTGATACCAGATCTGCTAGCCTACTGTAAATCCGATGTTGGGCCCATCGACGTCAGCATTGATTAATGTTGGTAAGATGGTGACGCAGTGTATCCATACTCTACATCCGCTGATGCTTCTCCAGGCGCTCGGTTTGTTCCATGCATGAAGCACGTTGATGTTTTACCTGTAAACTTTCCATTCCCCTGTACGACTTTGAAGTGAAGACTTTTGTCATTGTCTGACATCCATTGAAAGGTCTCAACGATACGGCAAACCCACCGGACAGATTGTGCCCCATAAGTGATATTTGTGGGTTCGGCGGGCTCTCGAACCCTGCACAACCTGACCAATGGTTCCGGTAAGCCATGGTTATAGTTTGTTCCTGCATGTCACTCATGAGTCTTAGCTTCATTACCCCCATTTTTCTCCATGCTGGTCTCATTCACCTCACTCTGAACATGTTTGCCCAGATGCTGGTATCTGCGCAGGTGATGTACACATGCTAGTAGTGATGCTAGTTGGATTAAATGGTTATTTCTAGGTTGAGCGAGAAATGGGGTCAGGTGGATTTTTTATTCTATACTTCGCTGCAGGCATCTTTGGCAATGTTTTGGGTTCTAACTTCGCGCAAGTCACTCTCATCCATGTGCATCATCACGAGTAACATTCCCACAGTTTATTGGGTTCGCCTTCGACAGGCGCATCGGGCGCCATATTTGGCACGGTACGAGTGTTATCTACATTACATTGTTGAATGTTTCTTACCAATGGCGCATATATTTCTTGGCCTGCTCACCGGACAGGTTGCTGTGGAATGGGTGAGGAGTGTTCTATGCTAAGGAGTCATCCGCTCAATCCGCCCCCTTGTTTTGCGATAGGTGGACCTTGCATTTCATTGGAAGATTATATATCGACCCGTTCGACGGGTAATGCTTCCCACTCTCTTAATACCTTGCATGTATGCTGACGGGTTTTTAGTTGATGTTTCTATTAGTCGACTTGATTGTCGGAGTTGCTATGGGTTATATACCAGTGCGACTTGCGTGTCCTCTCTTCAATACCAGAGCTGACTTCTATCCTAGTTTATTGATAATTTTGCACACTTGTCCGTCATGTCACTCGTTGGTCTAACTAATCTAACTGTTATGCGTGTACAGGGGAGGCCTGTTCATGGGTCTTTTTGTGGCAGTTATCTTCTATCCCGTAATCAGCACTACTAAGCGACACAAGATGATCACATGGGCTATCCGAATCATCGCAATCCCGATTCCTATCATATTGTTCGTAGTGTTAATAAAGAACTTTTACAGTGGCAACCCTTACAGCGGTACGTCACATTAATAAATTGGCTGGTTACCTTATTCTGACACTCCGCAACAGCTTGTTCGGGATGTCGTTATTTATCGTGTTTCCCGACAAGCGCGAATGATCAGTGAGCACTGGTTCTAGTTTCATCTTCTGTCGACTCAAAGAGTTTGTCAATAGCTGCCATGGAACTGGTCTCACGCTAAATGGTACACAAATTACTACGTAATTCGTCGATCCTTGTATCTCTTTCCACGGACTAGACAGAACTTTGCTTGATTTACATATATTGCTTCCGCACTTTTGTAGTAATATATCTTTTCAAGCCGTGCACGTGACTTTTATGTCAACAAAACAGAATTTCTTTTTTAAAGAAAATCACCAGCTTGCTTAACGACACTTAGGTTCAGCCTTTTCGTCGGCTGGATTCCAACATGCCTTCCTCGAAACGTTTTGTCGTCTCTGTTAATCCATTTGTTCCCCATTGGATTGCTGCTGGAGCCATCGCTGTCACTCTGGCGGCTGGCTTGCTCAGACACATCTTTATAGGTAAGCCTCATTGGACATATATATGGCCCGTCACTTAGAGTCCGTTGATACAGACTGGTCTGACCCATTACGTTGCGGTTCTCTTTTGAAAGACGGACAGTGGCTAGATGACAGCTTCAGTAACTGGCAGCCAAATGGTACGTCGCTGTCTCCACTATGGAGCTGAGATACGGGGTTTTTGAGCTTTAATCAGGCTGCATGCTCCATGACTATAAAAGCAAAGATGTTTCAACATGTCTGACATCGAGACGTGTGGTCTTTATTGGAGACTCTATCACACGACAACTTTTCTTTACAGTTGCGCATATGGCGGATCCCACCTTACCATCTCAGCCTCCAACCGACGAACAGATGCATGCGGATCATATCCTATTGTCTGAAGACCTAACAGAATTCACTTTTATGTGGGATCCATATCTAAACACAACACGGACAAAACAGATGCTCCAATTAACTGACGAACTCAGTATATCTTCCGCTCCCCCTTCGATCCGTACCCCTGCCATGTTAGTCCTTGGCTCTGGGCTGTGGTTCTTGCGGTATGCAGAGTCTTCAGGGGGTCTTCCGCGGTGGGAGGCCACCATCGAAGAAGCCCTGGATCTGATCGCAAAAGCTGGAGAGCAACTTGCCGATAGAGTCGTACTCCTACCCGTCGAAGATGTGACTTCTTCTAAGCTTTCACCTCCTCGAGCGTCTAGTATGCATAATTCTGATATAGATGCCATGAACGCCGACCTGAAACATCGGATCGATCCCCCGTCGACAGATTATTTTCCCGCTCCATCTCAACTGCTTGGAAGAATTTCACGTCACTCCTATGTGGCCTTTCCTCAGGCTTTCAACCAAATGTTGGACCCTTCGCTGACCACGGACGGGCTTCATTACTCGGCTAAAGTGTTAAAGGCACAAGCAAATGTTCTTTTCAACTTTCGCTGTAATGAGGTGCTTCCAAAAAAGTTTCCTCTGGATAAGACTTGCTGTCGCAGTTATCCCTCTGTCTTCTTTTATCAAATACTTGTGATTATGGCGCTTGTCAGTTGGGGACCTATTGCCAGATTGGCTGCATCCGAATTAGGTGAGAATCACACACTGACCGATGACCGCATACTGAGCTGGATTTTATTTTCGATGGCTATAGCACAGCGTCCAAAGCTGCAGGCATTCTTTCCTGGAGAAGACAACATAATGTCATTATCGATTTTTGGGATAGCGGTCTTCCTTATGTTCATCGCAGATCGTACACCAGTTTGGCTCAAGGAGCAAAAGCAATATGATCCGTGGGTATTCGGGGGATGGATAGTTTTCACCCTCATTACTGGATTGTCGACTATGAAACGTGCCGATAATGACTTGGGGTTTCTTAACCGCGAACAGACGGACGAATGGAAAGGGTGGATGCAGAGTAAGTCATATTCCTCCGAACCCTCCACATTACGTTAAATATTATGTTAGTTGTAATCCTCGTATACCATTACTTCGGTGCATCTAAAGTTTCAGGGATCTACAACCCAATCAGGGTCCTTGTAGCTGCCTACCTGTTCATGACTGGTGCGCAATCAATTGAGAAAACCAAGTCAGTTTTGGTGACCCTTTCCTAGGTTATGGACATACTACATTCTACATCAAAAAGTCAGATTATAGTCTTCTCCGCGTGGCGCAAGTGATGGTTCGCCTTAACTTGTTGCCTATCGCTTTGGCATATGCCATGAATACCGATTATCTGTCCTACTATTTTTCACCACTCGTTTCCATGTGGTTCCTGATTATCTACGCCACCATGGCCATCGGGAAAAGCCTCAACGATCGAAGCACGTTTCTGATCATAAAGTTTCTTATATCCATGGTACTAGTGGGCCTCTTGATGAGCCAAAAATGGATATTGGAAGAGTTATTCTTCTGGTTGAACCGTCTGTGCGGAATTCGATGGAATGCAGCAGAATGGGCCTTCCGAGTGAAGCTGGATCTCTGGATCGTTTATTTTGGCATGTTTACTGCGCTGGCTTACATTAAGTTCCGAGAGTTGCGACTCATCGACCATCCTCAGTGGCCTCTCGTACAGCGAGTGTCCATTGGATTCTCAGCGGCCGTCTTGTTGTGGTACTTCATTTTCGAGCTCTCCCAGCCGTCCAAGTTCACATATAATACCTGGCATCCTTATTTGTCCTTCCTCCCCATCAGTGCATATGTCATACTGCGCAACTCCAACCCCATCCTTCGGTCTGCCTCTTCACGCATTTTTGCCTTCATTGGGACATGCAGTCTCGAAACCTTTATTATACAATTCCACTTTTGGATGGCAGCTGATACCAAGGGGATTTTACTCGTTATACCTGGCACAAAGTGGCGCCCTTTGAATATGCTCGTGTCCACCGCCATGTTTATTTGGCTGAGCTACAAAGTCGCGAATGCCACTGGAGAGCTCACGAGCTGGTTCTGCGGGACACAAAAGAAAACCCTCTCCACTCCGGTTAATACTCGAGTCCCAGCACCGACATTGAACTTATCTTCCCGCCAAGAAGAAATACCTTTAGCTCAGACAGGCAAAACTGAGAACCTAGGCTCTCAGGGTGTAGATACTCCAACAGAAAGGTGGGTTGATCGACTTGCCAACGGGACACGATCGACTTCCGCACCTGGATTCCGAATGTTCGTAGGCGAAGATCCATCCTGGCCATCGAATTGGAACCCTAGTTTGGGAACTAGATTAATACTAGCGGGATTGGTTCTTTGGCTATTCAACATTACATGGCCTTCTTGATTCGCCTTTCATGTTCATTCACCCTGCTTGTTATTTTGGACTCAACTCGGCTAGAATTGTATTGTAGTGCATCCTTCGTAGCTTGTAGAATAGACAAAGCTATTTATTACCTTCAGCCTTGGCCAGTTGCTTGGGCCATCGTATCAAGGAGGATCTTTTGCCCCACACTCTTCGTCGTCCCAGATACCTGATGAAAGCTCTCTTCCAGTAACGCTTCTGTTTTCCATTGCGAGGGTAGATTGACCTCCATGAACGTACACGGAATGGTCTGTAAATTTTTGGCTGTGGTTGTTCCACGGGTAGAGGTGGCAGCCGATATATCTCCTTCGCAATACCATACTTGCGTTGTTTGAGGGCGTACTGAACGATGCGTCTTCGGTTGTCCATACTATCTATTGTCGGACCCCACCGCCCGCGGTAATGCTTAAAAAACAGATAAGCCTCTATCCCGCATCGCTGGCTTTTTGCCATGTAACGCATGAGCAGGAACACAGTTTTGGCGTTAGGGTGCAAACTTGGCTGTAGAGAAAAAAGTCCTTCGACCAATCGCCGTCGTTTCCTGTAATTCGCAAGCTTGACCTCTCCCGTGGTGAGATGTAGATGTATGAGGTCCCGGGAGAACTCCACTTGCGTGGAAGTTAAGGCAGAAGGTAGAGACATGAGGTGGTTCTTCGTGAGTAGGATTGCGGATGTCTCGTGGCCATTGCGTAGGAGTCCCCTCACGACGTATGACACGACGCGTGGAGGAAGTTTGGCGAGTTCCTGTAGCGAAAGTGTAGGGAAACGATGTAAAAGAAGGGAAAGGGTGTCAGGAGGTATCGATGGCCTATCTTCAGCCAACGACGCTGGAGCCCCGTGTCCGTACGAATACAGGCGTCGAGTATGAGGCAACGGTTTCGTGCGAATTCGTTTCGGTCGAAGGAAATTTCTTGTAGCAGGAGCAAGTAATTCTAAAAGAACTACCATAGGTATCCGACCAATGGACGAATAACGTGCCATGACCTGCCGCCAGGCCATTGCCCAATGTGCGCTCGAGACCAGGTATCGAACAACCAGTTTCTCCGTAACTTCATCTGGCTCGATCCTATTTGCTGCCATAGATCCAAGCAGAAGTCTTGTGAAGCTGGAAAAACTGTGCCGAATTGAGAAAAATAGAAGAAGATTGTACGACTCCACAGATTGAAGGGGACGATAGCGTTTATGAATGTCGAGCAGGCGTAAAAACGGCGCCGGTGGAGTAGAAAAGAGGAGCAACCGGATTTGTTGGAGAAGTTCCCACTTTGAGGACGGGGTCGAAGAAATGAGAACGCCTGCGTGATGTCTCCGCCCAAAAGTTGAGGAGTCCCCGTGTTTGCTTTGTTTTGGTAGGGTCGACATGTCCTCTGAAACCGGGGAGAATGGCGGAGATGTCTGCCTACCGGATACAATAATGGCACAGCTAAGAACTTTGCGTTGGTCATCATGATATTGGGACACTCACCCTTCAGTCGCTCCAGGCTGGGTATCACCGCGACCTTCTTTGATAGTAGTTGACAAGTGAGGTGGACCCAGAGACATACTCTTCAGACCGTAGAGTCGCAGTCTTCGTGTCACGACGTCCACTGGCTGACCACAACATGCAAGAATGCGCCGAAATTTGAAGATTGGAAACTGGGCATGATTCCTGAAGTTTGAAAGTGTAACATGAAAGAGCATGCATCGAGCACGACCAGTGCACGTCTCTGTCACGGCAGGTCGCGTCTGCAAATTTTTATGAGCGCACAAGGTGACGCTAGCTGGGCTTATGTAAGGTACTAACTCAAAACTCCGGCAAATTGAAGCACCGTTTAATTTTCCTGCTGAGGAAACTTTTCCATACTTCCAGTGTTGGTGAGCATAACAGACCTTAGGCAAGGCTCTCTTGGGTCTGAATTTAGTGCTTAACAAGGGTGATATTGTATGCTGCGCACCTATTTCAGTTTATTGTCTGGGAGATGCGCCCCGTGTTGAGCATTACATAGCTGCTTTGTAGGAGAAACAAACTTCTGTATTAAATCATGATACCAACGCAAAGGATTCCTGTATGTTCAATCGATTATAGTGCCCTTATCATGTTCCTAACCCGTCAGGTTCCAGGCGAAAGCCTTGGCTCACTGGACGGTTACTATGCTCACTTGTTACAAATTACAGCCAGATACGACGATATAGAACATTATTCATTCTCCAGTATTTTATTCTGGGATAGAGTTCGTAGTCTCTCATTGGCGATGGAAAACGACTCTGCTTCCAGGAACATGGAAGAACTCAGCTTCGGGTAGAACCGAGTTTCTGGATCAGTCCATGAACCAGGTACATTCTCACAATGTTATCATCAACTCTAAGGACTAATCAAATATGACTTATTGCATCATAAACTGTATTCTGTCTGTGCGAATTACATGGTGTCATTCCCTGCAGTCTACTACGTTGGGAATGAGAATATTTTGTCAAGGTAAAATAGTATATTCTATACGAGCCTGCTTCAAGCGCGGATACCCTGTAGGATACAGAATTGACCATAGCAGTATGTCATAGATAGCAACTCCATCAAGAATTAATTAAAGAGTGACTCCTCGCGAGGGACTATGTTTACTCGCGCAATGAAATCTCGATTCGACGCTCGGGTAAATCTGTTTGCGACTCGTTTGTAGTTTCAATCATCCAGTGCCCCCC
>QMFG01001883.1:0-22536 GCA_003314545.1 Ramaria sp. MG151 | reverse complement strand
TGAAGACGGCTCTAGAAGATGCTTTAGCTGATAGTTTCCAAAAATTGTCTATACCTCCTATGTCAGCGGATGAATTCTTGCAACGAGAGACTCAAGGCATATGCATCTTTAATCTAAATCACTTTGCTCCCCTCGTTGAATACTGATCCCACAGTCAACTGGAAGCTACCGGTCAAGATGCACAAACCATTTTGACAATAACTATGGGTCTGAAAGGTTTTCCTTCATCTGTTTTCTACCACAACACTTCTACTCATTATGGTTTTAGAGAACTCGACGATTATCAATTCTCACAGAGCATAGTCGAGCACCTCGTGGAACTTTTGGAAAATGGTCGAGTTCCAGGATTAACACCAAATGAGCAAGACCATTTGATCATTTTGATCCAAACAACTCTTGAAGTAGATATTCAATGTAAAGCCCATATGTAGACACTGATATCTGGGATCTCACAGGTAGATGAACAATGATGTGCTCTGGATTCCAATGGACTTTGCTATCTCATTTCCATGCAATCCTTCTACATTCTTAACCAGCGAGTAGTTTCCTCAAAATCCACAGAAAAAGCTCCAAAAGGGCGTGAACATATACACTATCGGGACATGGTGTGGGCATTTCATAGTCAGAGTCAGGAAATTTTGCTTGCGGCTTAACTTACAGACAATGAGAAGCAGTTTATCTCATTTTTTTGTGACATTAGCCATGCTTTCAGGTATGCATTCTCAGTCCCTGTGAGGGAGAAAATGAAGGAATTATTCCACTAAGAAGATATTTTTCTAAACTGAATAACAGCCATAGGAACACGACTTTCATTATTTCATGTAGCCTTGGGCGCCAAAGTAATTAGGGTTAAGGGTTTAGCTTAATACAGCTCTCTTGCTTTAACCAGGAACGGATAAAAAAAATGAACAACTCAACTTGGTAAAATGATAAGCAACCTATATGATCCACTGATGATCAAGAGAAAAGAGTGACAGGTGAAGGAGAAAAATTGGAATTGGGTGAATGTTTATATTATTAAGCAACAGGATACACGAGTATCCAAAGTGGAGAGATTGACTTTTTGCAATCCACCCACAAATTGAAAACACTATTTATTTATGCTAACCATTCCTAAACCCAGCATCCACATTCAGGTCGCAAGACCCCGGGTATACACTTGATTTCCCAGAAGGTTATTAAGAATGTATACTAGGATACGGTCATTAGAGTCGGACATTGAAAAGTAAACAACTTGTAATGACACCGTGGGAACGGTTTATATATAGTGTATTCGTGGGAATGGGATATGGGCCGTGAGAACAAACAGCGGATTATGTGGGGGGGTCCAATATAACAAAAAACCTCTTCTCCCTTTGGGGAATCGGTAACTCTATAATATGGATGTTTCAGGCCCTCAGGATCATCCTCTGAAGAATCTAGGGACAGTTATCTTTACCCGAAGAGCCATGCAATTCGGAAACATGTTTCAGGATTGGTTGTTAGTTTGTTTCATCCCTTTTCTTCATTCACAATTTTCGTTCCATCATTGTTCTTTGTTCTCTATGGCCTTTAATTAGTATACATATACCTGGGTTACTCTCCGATCCTCACGGACTCATTCCCATTAGCTCTCTCTTCCGAATCCTTCGGTATATAACTAAACACATTCGCATGTTTATTCCCTAGTTCAATTATTGTATGTCAACTTGATTCTTCTACTCATACTTGCCAACTCATCCTCAACTCACCTTAAACAACAACTGTATATTTGAGTAAGCACTCCAATTCCACTTTTATTAGTTAACTCCACTTCAAAGAATGTAAGATCATTGGCTGTGATTGACATGAACTGCCAAGTTCATTCGATCTATGAGATAGAATCCTTTCGGAACCTCTATCTCTTCGGAACTATGCATTTCATTCGCAAATGTTCCGAAAGCCATTCGCTTTTACTGTAGGGTTTCTATTCACTTTCAAAAACCATTCTATTACCATTAGGAATATTTCCGAACAGATTCACTAACCCAACATTCATCTATATCTTTTATCACTGATATTTGGATTCTGACACCATCATCTAGTTAGGGCATTGGGTTTCGCACCGAGTTTGCCCGGTTGAAACCGAATAACAAGGTTGAACTGCAACAGATATTCAGACCATCGGGCCTGTCTTTGGGTGAGCAGTTTGGTAGTCGAGAAGTATTCCAGGTTTTTGTGGTCGGTGACAACATCTATCGGGGCCGAGGGACCTTCTAGGTAGTGTCACCAACATTTGAAAGCCTCGAAAATTGCTAACAGTTCTTTGTCATGGACGTTGTAGTTGAGTTTGGCACCTGAGAATGTCCGAGAGTGGTAAGCGATCGGGTGTATCTCGCCGTCTGGGGTGTAGGTTGACAGGATGGTGGCAAGGGCGTAGTCTGAGGCATCGGGTTCCACGACCAACTGTTGGTCGGGATCCCAATGCGTAAGGATCGGGGCCGAGGTGAAGGCTTTTTTAAGGGTTTCAAACGCCGTTCGGCATTTGTCCGAGAAGTGCCAGGTCGTACCCTTTTGGGTGAGTTGGGTGAGTGGTACTGTAATCTCTGAATAGTTAAGGATGAAACGTCTGTAGAAATTGGCAAAGCCGAGGAAGGACTGAATGTCTTTAACCTTCCGAGGCTCGGGCCAGTCTCGGATCACTTAAATTTTGTCTTCAGCCATCGTGAGGCCTTCGGATGTCAGTATGTATCCAAGAAATTCTACCGTGTCTTTGTGCCATTCTGTCACGATCACAGTCTGGACATTCAATCCACACTATGCTCGTTCCAAAGCAATCCTTCCGAAGCATTTTGTCCGAAGCCCGAAGCATCATTCCCACACTTCCGTCACTTTCATCCCACAACTCTTTGCCTATCACTTCGCCTCAAATACGTCATCTATTGAAACAATCCTGGTGAAACAATCAGTGGTCAGGTCCCATCATATTCTTTTTTTAGAAAAGAAGCACCCGGACTATCCCCATCTTTCACCATGAAACTATGGATTGAGTTATTCATATTCACTCAAAGCTTGCGATGACTTGCCATATCATCAGGCTTAATGATATGAACGTTCTAGACCCTCGTAATGGCTCTCTGAAAGATTTAGGTATGGCTATCCTTAACCAAAGAGCCACGCGATTTGGAAACATGTTTCAAGAGTTGGTGATGGTCAATTATCCTTTTCTTCATTCACAATTTTCCTTCCCCCACTATTCTACGTTTTCTATGGGCTTTAATTAGTATACATGTACCTTGATCACTCTCCGATCCTCACGGGTTCATTCCCATTTGCCCTCTCTTCCGAACCCTTCGGTATATAGCTAAACACATTCGCATGTATTTTCCCTAGTTCAATTATCGTATGTCAACTTGATTGTCTACTCACACTTGCCAAACTCGCTCCCAACTCAACTTCACCAACAACTGTCTATTTTTCGAGTAAGCCCTTCAATTCAACTTTTATTAGTTAAATCCACTTCAAGGAATGTAAGATCATTGACTGTGATCGACATGAACTGCAAAGTTCATTCGATTCACGAGATAGAATCCTTTCGGACTCTCTGTCTCTTCGGAACTATGCACTTTATTCGCAGACGTTCCGAAAGTCTTTCGCTTTTACTGTAGGATTTCCATTTGCTTTCCAAAACCACTCTATTACTATTAGGGATGTTTCCGAACACTTTTACTAATCCACAACATCTATTGCTATTATTTGGATTCTGACACATTCGCATTTCTTAGCTTTTGCATAGAGACTATTTTTTCGGAGCCGTTGAAGCACTTCATGTACGTGCTTTTTGTGCTCGGCGAGTGTGTCAGAGTAAATGAAGATGTCATCAAGGTAAACTACCACGCATTTATCCAACAAATCTCCCAGGATGTCATTCATGAAACGTTGGAAAGCCGCGGGTGAGTTAGTAAGCCCAAAGGGCATTACTAGCCACTCGAAGGACCCCTATCGGGTCTTGAACGTGGTCTTCCATTCGTCTCCTTTGGCAATTCGGACAAGGTGGTACGCGTGTTGAAGGTTGATTTTGGTGTAATACTAAGATTTCTTCGGTGCGTCCAGCAGGTCCGAGATGAGTGGTAGCAGGTACCGGTCTTTCTTAGTTACCTTATTCAACCCTCAGAAGTCTACGCATAGTCGGAGCGAGCCATCTTTCTTACGAATGAAGAGGATTGGTGCTCCATGCGAGGACCGAGAGGGCCGAATGAAACCGATGTTTAAGTGTTCATCAATGAAGGATCGGAGGGTTTCGAGTTCGGACTGAGAGAGCGAGTAGATTGGGGGTTGAGGTGGTTCGGCACCATCCTTGAGAGTGATCTTGAGATTGTATAGTCTGTGAGGCGCCAGAGTGTCCGCCCAAGACTTGGAGAATACGTCCCCGAAGTCACGATAGTCTTCAGGTATGCCCTCCATGTCTGCGGGGGTCGGAGATAGGTCAGCCGAGCGTGCAGAGAGCTCAGTCGGGGCCAGGTTGAGGCAGAAGGTCTCGGATCCTTCTAATTTACAGGCGTGGGAGAACGCGGCTGCATTGATTAGGGAGATGCGAGGAGCCTCAAGCTTCGGGACGGGTTCGGAGGGTGACTTCGGCTCAGCTGTAGTAGCACAAACTGTGGTCGTCAGAGGTTCGGCCAGATTATCCAGTCGGGGTGCTCGGAATGTAATACTTCCCAATACCCAGTCAATCAACGGATTGTAGCGGGTGAGCCAGTTGTGCCCAAGCACGGCCGAACAGGACGAGTCTAGCGAAGTGACATAAAAGTCTACGGGGAAAGTGTGGTCAGAGGGGAAGCAAATAGGGAGTTCTACTGCTTCGGTAATTATGGAATTTGTACTTCCATCGAATAGTCTAAGAGGGATCGGGTCTATGGTTCAGGTTCGGAGGTTGTGTCTACGTACAAAGGTGGATTCAAGGAAACAATGTGTGGAGCCAGAATCTACTAATGCTTTAAAAGGAGTGTTTAGGATAGTTTTGGAGGACAAGTTAACTACAAGAGACGTAAGACTAAAAAGAGCAGAAGCATTGAGTCTAACCTCTAAATTGGCACATTCAGGGTCAATGCAACCCTCGGGACGTGCAGAGGCTGAAGGGTTGTGGATTAGTCTTTTGCCTCAGGGACCGTGGCTGTAGGTTCGGCCTAGGCCTCTGAGGGCTGGTTGGCTGCCTGCGCCGCTTGGGCCTTGGCTGCGGCTCTTGGACACACACTAGCTTTGTGGTCCGTGCTGCCGCAGACCAGACACAAGTTCAGGTCGAAACGGCGTTGGTGTTCTTTGTTATTTTACTATCTATTTACCGTGCGGACATTACATTACGTAATCTACTGATGCATCAGTAGCGCCGCACAGAATAAAAACAATAAAACACCATAAAAACAACTACTAATGAGAATCCAAGGCCTTGGGCCTTAGGATATACTCTGTTTACATTTCTAGGACTACTTGGCCAACGATCCCCGGCCTATGCAGGGACGAACGTGCGCATATATGCACTTCGGACACGAACGGGCTCCAATAGCCACCGATCGAGCCCTGCGTGGCTCTGAAACACATCTATCTACTACTACGACACTCTCACTTCCATTCCTGGTCACCCCTATCATCGCCGATCCACAAACGAAGCCAATCACCTCAATTTCATTTAAACAAGTGCCCAGAGCTTCAAATGGAGTTTCAGGATTTTCTCTTGTTATTTTTCTTGTTCTTTTGGCTCAGTATAGTAGTGAAACACATGATCCACATTTCCTACCACACCACAATCAGTTTCATATATTTTAAACATGTTTTTTAGTACATTTTTGTGCATTCTTTCCCTCATGTAGTCTGCAACCCCAGAATCGCTCCATCGCCCCAATATTCTTCTTGGGAACACAAAGGACAATTACTAGCTAGCTCTCACTATAAGTACGCTTGTAAATTTCTCCAGAATCTAAGGCAGTATAACCTCCACACTCTCAGAACTATCTCTACATCTTTGCTTGATATCTCAACATCACTTGCTTTGTTAACGAATCGTCACTGGCCATTCGTCACCATTTCAAGCATTCTATTGAACCCAGTGTTTGTCTCAAAACTGTTAAGTTGCAGTTATCTCTCTATCTACAGCTCACGTCACTGTACACAAACTTTAAGCGCTGACATTTGATTCCACATCAGTGCATCCCCCGCGCTAGAATTTACACACCGCTTAGATTATCTTTTAGGTGCTTAAAAGCCGCCTCAAGCAAACTTGAAGAAAATCACCAAAACAATTCAAATAAATCAAAATAAAATAAATAAAAATTTCTTTCTTATTTCTTATTATTCTTGGGGAGTGAGCTTGCCATTGGGCCCGAGCTTACCCGAGAGGTCGGGTCCCTTCAACTAAGGGGTGGAAGGCTTCGCAGCCTCTTTGCCTTTGGCCGAGGTACCTTGCTGTGCCTTCGGGGTCCTGTTCAGGGCTGGGGCAACCGATTTCTAGGTCCTAGGTTTGGACCTTGACGACAACTGGGTCGTTTCGTGAGCGAGCTCGCCTCAACGTTCCCAGTAGCGCTGGTCGATCGGTTGGACCAGATCTTGGAGCTTATCCAGGGTGTGGGGTTTGTCGAAATGAATCATCTTGTCTTTGATCCGCTTCGAGAGGGCGAGATAGGCCTTCCGAAGCAGCGCTTGGTCATTGTAGTCGACAAGTGAAGCGAGGCGATAGAATTCAATGAAAAATTTGGTGGCCTTGTGACTGTCCTTCATCACGAGGTTCTCAAGATCTACTTTGGCGTCGGCAACTGCGTCATACGAGCCGAAGTTGATCATGAGCTCCTTGGTGAAGCTATCATAGTTGTTGAACCACTCGGGTTCAAATGAAGAGTCATCAGTAAGGTACGGCTCAAAATAATCAAGAGCCATGCCTTTGAGGAAGGACAGGGCGTAGTTGACCTTGGCAGACTCTTCCGAGAATGCTTTCGGTCGGGCACAGAAATTCAGTTTGCACTGAACGAGGAAGCCTCGTAGCTTCTTTGGGTCCGAGCCGTCAAACGTATCGGGTTCCTGAATTTTCACTTTCGAGGATTCGGTTTTTTGGGGACCCATGAGGTCCGCAATCTTGGAGAGAGCCTTGGCAAGGGATTCTCCAACATTGGCGCCATTGTCTGACAGTTGGTCAAGGTCGGGGCCGGGGTCGGGGTCAGGGTTCAGGTCGGGGTTTGGATCATCGTCGGGGGGTTCACAATATGGTTCGGGGTCATCGGGGACTTCCTCGATGTGTCCCTCAGGAACCGAATGATCGCAAAGGGGCATGTTTTGGTGTCAAAACAATGGAGTTGGGGTCGGGGAGTTCCTTGCTCTTTGAGCTAGGACGGAGGGTGTTGCTCTACTGATTTGGTTTCGAGCAGCGGATCGGGTGGTCAGGGTCATAAGGACTGTCTGAGCTTTGAGAGTTCTGATATACTGTTAAGAACTGAATCTTAGCGGAGGCAGAGTGAAGGTTGGGACTCAATATAGAGTCAACCGAGGTTCAGGGTTGGGGGGCCGAGGGTTGCTGAGGCTCTGTGAACGGGTCGAGTGGGACTTAATAAAGAATAAAATGGGAATTTTTATCTATTTTATTTTATTTTATTTGTGATGTTTTTGATGTTTCCTTCAAGTTTGCTTGAGGCGGCTCTTAAGCGCCTAAAGTGTGATCTAAGTGAAATATAAATTCTAACGCGGGGGATGCACTGATGTGGAAGCAAAATGTAAGTGCTTAAAGTTCACGTACAGTGACGCGAGCTGTAGATAGAGAGATAACTGTAACTTAACAGTTTTGAGATGAAGTATGGGTTCAATAGAGTGCTTGAATCAATGACGAACGGCGGGTGACGATTCATTAACAAAGCAAGCAATGTTGAGATATCAAGCAAAGATATAGAGACTGTTCTGAGACTGTGGAGGTTATACTGCCTTAGATTCTGGAGAAATTTACAAGTGTACTTATAGGGAGAGCTAGCTAGTAATTGTCCTTTGTGTTCCCAAGAAGAATATTGGGGCGATGGAGCGATTCTGGGGTTGCAGACTACATGAGGGAAAGAATGCACAAAAAATGTACTAAAACATGTTTAAAATGTAAACAGATTATATCCTAAGGCCTGAGGCCTTGGATTCTCATTAGTGAATGTTTTTTATAGGTTTTCATTGTTTTATTCTATGCGGTGCTACTGATGCATCAGTAGATTACATAATGTAGAGCCGCGCGATAAGAGAAAATGTAATAATAAAATAACAGGACTTGGCTTCAGCTTATGTGCTGTGCCAGCTCAGAGTCCTGTCCTGTATTTGGGACGAGGCCTGAGGTCACCCAAAGTTCGGGCGTGACCTTAGCGAAAGGGACAAAAGAGTGTAGAGATTAAGCAAGGTGTATTGGGGTATCTTAGTCGATATCAGAACTGGTTATCATGTACATGAATGAGCAATTTATATATGAGAGGGCTCGGAGATCGGTGACTGAATGACCAAGGTCAGAATCGTAAGTTATGAAGGGAAGAGATCAAACATGAAGTATAATTAGGTGAAACATGATGGTCGGGGTCTCGGGCCCGGGGGCCCAAGGTCTCGGGAATCGGTCGGGGATGGGTTCTGACAATTTCCATCACATCACCACAATTTCCTTTATTCATTCTGCACTCCAAGTCGAGGGGAAAAATATCCCACATATCCTCAACAGTCCATTGCATCTTAAAATCATTTCGAGTCAAAAAACCGAGCCCACAACGAGTCAAATTGAGTCAAAACATTATCATGAGCCAGGGGAACACCACCTCCTCAAAACCACTCATAATATTTATCCGAGTCAAGGGACCTACATATATGTGGTCCAACGAGCCCCCTACACCCTTTAACATTCCTGGAAGTATTCCCCCAACTCCATATGCGACTCCACAACTCAAATCCCCTTAATTGACTCTATGGACATCCAGGGGCAAGTCCCCTTGACTTTTCCCTATATTTTCCCCCCCTCTTTCTATTGATCAATTTTCTATTTCTCCACATTCCATTTAACCCAGAAAAAGCTCCACCACTTCGCATTTAACCTCCTTTATTATCCTGAACATTTATGAACAATATTCTTCCATATTTCACCCCTAGCCCCATTATCATCTCTTTTCCCTATTTTATGACATTGTTCCAAGAATAACATGCCTCAAAACTCCTGAACTCTTTTGTATATAAGAAGGAAATTATCTACAGTAAATATCATTGGGTTTTACCAGTCATTTTTCGAGTTTTTGAGTTGAAATTATTTTCAAGAGTGTTATTATCACTCTCTGTCTATCTCTACTTGCTGCTGTACCTCTTAATTCCTAACAGTGATAACATGCCATATCATCAGGCTCAATGATATGGACAATCTAGACTCTCATAATTACCCTCTGAAAGATTTGCACGCAGCTATCCCTACCTGAAGAGCCATGCAATTTGGAAACATGTTTCAGGAGTTATTGTTAGTCCATTCATCTCTTTCTTCATTCACAATTTTCCTAGCTCCCTTGTTCTCTAATCTTTATGGCCTTTAATTAGTATAGAATTGCAACTTACTATTTCTCTGATACCCTCTCACAAAACTGAGTCAATGGGCCTGTCACGATCACAATATGGACACCTCATCTATATCATTGTCCTTCCGAACCAATCCTTCCAAATGGATCTTCCAAATTCCGAATCACCCTTGCCTCAATACTTCGCACACATTTGATCCGGTCACCCAATCCAGTTCAGGAATCACTCCATGAAGTGTTTAGTGAAACAATCAATAACCAGGTCCGATCATAATCTTTTCTGGAAGAGAAGCACCCTGACTATCGCCATCACTATCCCCGTCTTTTCCAATGAACTCATTGATTGAGTCATTTCTATTGTGTGGAAGCATGCGATGACATTCCATATCATCATATTCTATGATATGAATGTTCTAAACCCTCAGGATCACCCTCCAAAGGATTTAGGGACGGTTAGTTCTACCCAAAGAGCCATGCAATTCGGAAACATGTTTCAAGAGTTATTGTTGGTCCGTTAATCTTTTTCTTCATTCACAATTTTCCTACCACCCTTGTTCTTTGTTTCCTATGGCCTTTAATTAGCACACATGTACCTTAGCTACTTTCTGACCATCACGGACTCATTCCCATTCGCTCTTCCTTCCAAATGGTTCAGTATATAGCTAGCACATTCGCATGTATATTCCCTAGTTCAATTATTGTTTAGCTACTTTCCGATCCTCACAGACTCTCTTTCCCATTCACCCTCTCTTCTGAACCATTCAATATATAGGTAGCACATTCACATGTGTATTCCTCAGTTCAATTATTGTATGTCTACTTGAATGTTCTGCTCCAAACTTGCCAAATCATTGTGAACTACCTTGAACAGCAACTTCACATTTGAGTGAGTACTCGAATTTTACTTATATTAGTGTAAACACACTTCAAAAGAATGTGAGACCATTGGCTGTGATTGATATGGACTGTGAAGCTCTTTCGATCAATGAGATAGAATCCTTTCAGAATATTTATCTCTTTGGAACTATGCACCTTTTCGCAAACATTCTGAAAGCCATTTGCTTTTACTGTAGGATTTCTATTCACTTTTGAATATCATTCTATTACTATTGGAAACGTTTCCAAACAGTACTACTAACACCACATTCAACTATGACTTCTATCCTTGATAATTGAATTCTGACAGCCAGATGATTACATGGGCAACCACAGTGTAGAGAGCTTGTGACTTGTGGGAATGAACAATGGTGAATTAACTGGACAAGAATACAGCCAAGGTGGTGAGAAATTTCACCAAATTGTGAGTCACTGCATTGAATGCTAGTGACACAAGTTGGATGGCAATGTTACTGCACTGAATGCTTGTGACATCTGAAGAGGGAACAAGTGTGGCAATGAGGGAAGAGAGGGATCCTAAAATGGGAGTCACTGCATTGAATGCTGGTGACACAAGTTGGATGGCAATGTTACTGCACTGAATGCTTGTGACATCTGAAGAGGTAACAAGCATGGCAATGAGGGAAGGTATTATTATTTATCTACCGCATGAAGATCACATTATGTAATCTGCTGATGCATCAGTAGCACCGTGCAGAACAAAAATAACAAAAACAATATAAAAACACTACTAATGAGAATTCAAGGCCTTGGGCCTCAGAATACATTCTGTTTACACTTTCAGAATCACTCAGCAAACGATCCCCGAGGCTATGCAGGGACGAACATGCGCATATATGCACTTTGGATGCAAACGGGCTTCAATAGCCACCGATTGAGCCCCACATGACTCTGAAACACTTCCAATCACTCATACGACTATTCAACTTCTATTTCCAACCAACCCTATCGTCACCGATCACCAAACGAAGCTGATCACTTCGATTTCATTTAAACAAGCGCCCGGAGCTTCGAAATGGAGTTTCACAATTTTCCTTGCTCTTTTTTTCTTGTTCTTTTGACTGAATATGGTAGTTAATTACATGATCTATAATTCCCATAGCATCTGGATCGGTTTCAGGTGCTCCAAACAACTCCTAGTACATTTTTTGTGCATTCCTCCCCTCATGTAGACTGCAACCCCAGAATCGCTCCATCACCCCATTATTCTTCTTGGAAACACAAAGGACAATTATTAGCTAGCTCTCCCTATAAGTACACTTGTAATTTTTGTTGAAATCTAAGGCAGTATAACCTCCACATCTCTGGCATATTCTCCATCTCTTTGCTTGATATCTCTACAACCCTTGCTTTGTTAACGAATCGTCACCAGCCATTCGTCATCATTTCAAGTGGTCTATTGGACCGAATAGTTATCTCAAAACTGCTAAGTTACTGTTATCTCTCTATCTAAAAGCTCACATCACTGTACGCAAACTTTAAGCGCTGATACTTTCCTCCTGCATCAGTGCATCCCCCACGCTAGAATACACAAATCGGTTAGATCATCTGTTAGGCGCTTAAAACTTGCCTCAAACAAATTTGAAGAAAAGCTCAAAAATAAATCAAATAAAAACATAAATAAAATATATGTAAAATTTCTATTCGTTCTCTTATTAGAAGGGAGGGATCCTAAAATGGGAGTCACTGTGTTGAATGCTGGTAACATGGAAGGTAGACCAAGGAAGAGGGAAATCACTGCGTTGAATGCTGGTGACATGGAAGGTAGACCAGTGACATGAAGGTAGACCAAGGAAGAGGGAAGTCACTGCATTGAATGCTGGTGACATGGAAGGTGGACCAAGGAAGAGGGAAGTCACTGCGTACAATGCTGGCAACTGACAATGACAGTGGCTGTAAGAAGGAGGAGAAAATTCTCAATCTCCAACTGAAAATTGATAACTGACCCCAAACAATGTTCAATTTCCAAACCTAAATTGGAAACATATTGGAGTCTAACAGTGACTCTAATTTTATCCTTCACATTGCCTACATTCTAAGCTAGTGATCTCATCTACATCCTCTCTCCAGTCACCAGCATTATACACAGCGACTTCCCTCCCATCAGTGACCAGCCTTGTATGAGTGACTTCCCTCTCGCCAGTTGCCAGCCTTGTATGCAGCAATTTCTCTCTTGTCAGTGGCCAGCCTTGTATGTGCCAACTTCCCTCTCACCAGTGTTATATGCAGCAACTTCCCTCTTGTCAGTTGCTAGCCTTGTACATGCCAACTTCCCTCTCACCAGTTGCCAGCATCGTATGTGCTGACTTCCCTCTTGCCAGTTGCCAACGTTGTATGCAGTGACTTCCCTCTCATCAGTTGCCAGCCTTGTATACCCCAACTTTCCTCTTGCTAGTTGCCAGTCTTATATGCAGTAACTTCCCTCTCAAAGTAACAAGACACCTTGGTAAAATGATATACAGCCTATATGATCCACTGATGATCAAGAGAAAAAACTGACAGGTGAAGGAGAAAAAATGGAATTGGGTGAAAAAATGTATTACTAAGCAACAGGATACATAAGTATCCAGAGTTGAGAGATTGACATTTTGCAAAGCACCTACAAATTGAAAACACTATTTATTTGTACTAACCATTCCTAGACCCAGCATCCACATTCAGGTCACAAAACCCCAAGGATACACTTGATTTCCCAGAAGGTGATTAAATTTGTGATACTGTCATTAGAGTCAGACATTGAAAAGTAAACAACTTGTAAGTAATGAAGAATATAATGGAGATTATCTATTTTATTTTTATTTTATTTGATGTGTTTTTGATGTTTTTCTTCGAGTTTGTTCAAGGCGGCTCTTAAGCGCCAAAAGTATAATCTAAGCGAGATGTAATTCTAGCGCGGGGGATGCGCTGATGCGGAGGCAAAAAGTAAGCGCTTAAAGTTTGCATATAGTAACGCGAGCTGTAGATAGACAGATAACTGCAACTTAACGGTTTTGAGATGAACAATGAGTTCAATAGAGTGCTTGAATTGATGACGAATGGCCAGTGACGATTCGCTAACAAAGCAAGCGATGTTGAGATAACAAGCAAAGATATAGAGATTGTTCTGAGACTGTGGAGGTTATACTGCCTTAGATTCTGAAGAATTTTACAAGTGTACTTATAGGGAGAGCTAGCTATTAATTGTCCTTTGCGTTCCCAAGAAGAAAATTGGGGCGATGGAGCGATTCTGGGGTTGCAGACTACATGAGGGAAAGAATGCACAAAAGTTGTACTAAAACATGTTTAAAATATCTGAAACTGATTGTGAGGTGGTAGGAGTTGTGGATCATATGTTTCACTACTATACTGAGTCAAAAGAACAAGAAAAACAATGACAGAAAATCCTGAAACTTCATTTCGAAGCTTTGGGCGCTTGTTTAAATGAAATCGAAGCGATCGGCTTCGCTCGTGGATCGGTGATGATAGGGGTGATCCGGAATAGAAATAGGAGTGTCGTAAGAGTTGTTGGAAGTGTTTCAAAGCCACGCGGGGCTCGATCGGTGGCTATTGGAGCCCGTTCGTATCTGAAGCGCATGTATGCGCACATTCGTCCCTGCATAGGCCGGGGATCATTGGCCGAGTGGTCCTAGAAATGTAAACAGATCATATCCTAAGACCTGAGGCCTTGGATTCTCATTAGTGAATATTATTATGGGTTTTTTATTGTTTTACTCTATGCAGCGCTACTGATGCATCAGTAGATTACGTAATGTAGAGCCACGCGATAACAGAAAGATGAAATAATAAAATAACAATAAGGACACCATGAGAATGGCTGATATAAAGTGTATTTGTGAGAACAGGATGTGGGCATGAAAACAAACAGCAGATTATTTGGGGGGGTCTAACATAAAGAACCTCTTCTCCCTAAATGGGGAATCGGTAATGGAAAAGCAGCCTTAGGGCTCAAGGGACCGCCTACTGCAAGTAGACTGCATGTTCCTCTCTCTGATGCAATGTCTGTGCTTTAAAGAGAAAAGAAGGGGAGTGTTTCCGTGGGAGGGTGTCAGAACCCCCACCGCCGAACCGAACCCCCGGTCCTTCAGGCCCAAATCCCCGTTCACTTCAAACATGTTTCATATCCGTCCCATCTGTTTGATCTCCTTTTGCATAGCTTACGACCCTGATCTCAGTCATCCAGTCTCCAATCCCCGAACCCCTCCGTATATAAGCTATTCATTCATGTACATGAAAATCAGTTCTGATATCAACTAAGATACCTTAATACATCCTACTTTAATCTCTACGCTCCTTCGTCCCTCTCACTAAGGTCATGCCCGAACTTTGGGTGACCTTGGGCCTCGTCCGAAATATGGGACAGGACTCTGAGCTGGCACAGCACATAAGCTGAAGCCAAGTCCCATCTGACCCATTCGCCAAGCCTCGGCCCTCCTTGGGAACCTGACACCAAACCTCGGTCGACTCTACATTGAGTCTCAACCTTCACTCTGCCTCTGCTAAGATTCAGTTCTTAACAGGGGGTAAGGTTTGTGAAAGAAAAAAAGCAATACATGTAATAGTCAATCTATCAATGTTGGTTGATCAACTGTGACTTCAAGCCGGGCACCCTTTACACTTTTCAGACCTAATTCATTTCGGATTTGAATCAGCTCAAAACAAAGGCGTGGCGACCGTTGGCGGTGCGATTGTCCCTTTGAATGTTGCTCGTCCTGGATTATGAGGACAAGACGGTCAACCGGCATAACGCACATAATTACCAAGGAACTTACCATCATCACACAACATTGGTGTTCTGATGCTTCGGTCAGATCCACCAGTTTTAACTGACCGGTGCTGGAACGTAACACATTCCGTGGCTCAAGGTCACCATGTTGTACTCCCACCTCGTGTAACTTCAGGACCATAGAAAATAGGTTCAATCTGAAGCATGTCATTGATTCAGAAACTCATAGTATGAGGGAAGACATACCGCTCATCCTGCGACAAGTCATTCCAAGAAGCCAAAGCACTTCCTTCCAGACTCAGCACCAGAACATCAAAACAATGGTGTCAAAACCACCCAATGAAGGGACTTGCCCCTGGGTGTCCATTGAGTGAATTGAGTTGATTGGAGTTGTGGAGTCGTATAGAGAGTCAGGGAAATGTTTCCAAGGATGTTTAAGGATGTAGAAGACTCGTTTGGACCACATATATGCAGGTCCCTTGACTTGGATAAATATTTTGAGTGTTTCCTGAGGAGGTGATGTACCCCTGGCTCATAATGATGATTGTGGCTCAACTTGACTCATTGTGGGATTGATTTCTCAACTTTAAATGATGCTGATAGTGGGAAGGACTGTGTGTGATGTCCTGGGATCACTTCCCCTTGACTTGGATGAATGGGATTGGTGTGAATGGAGTGAGGGAGTATGGTAAAGGATACTGAGAAAAATGAAAGAATATCAAAGAAAATAATAAGAAAAATAAGTCCATATCTTTATTCAATTTCCTTCCTAACAGTCTGACACCAACTTGTCCCCTATCGACTGTAATTCCTCAAGGTACTTGTTCAACTATGGGGAGGGAACATTGCTTCAATGCTGGGAAGGGTTCTGAAAGTTCACTACACTACTTATCACTGGGATTGATATTGATCGATCCAGTGGGTTACCAGGTAATTGTTATAGCTTCTTCGATATGACAAGACTAAGATCTTTTTCAGAACTCCTCATGACTGTCGCGACTGGCGGGACCTCCAACATAAATGTATTTGGTTCCGCAGGACTAAATCATTTTTGACTTCGACCCGGCTATATACCATGAGGTCCCGTTGATGTAGACCATTCCTATAATGAGGTGACTGATCGTATTGAACGGAATCACTAGCTCTCGAATCACTAAGTTTCGACCTCCTGTCATTGCCGGCGGGAATCTTACTGTGTTCGCTCTACCCATTTACCGGGAAGCTTGTGGTCCAATTTCAAGTTCAAATCACCCTGACTCTTCAAAAAGTAAAATGCCTTTAACTGTGCCCACTCTACTCTCTTGAGAAAGAGAAGAAAATCATATGGTAACGTTCTTGACGAAAGCCGTCATCAAACTGTCGAAACTACTTTCGAAGAATCAGGTGCAGGTTTGTGGAATTCCCTCAGCGGTCTGCCCCTCCGATTTCTCTCTGGAGAAGGCTGCTCTTTGGCGCCAACTGGTTGTTCAGCACATATTTCCTCGGAAGTCGGGAACTGTAGCACCGAAGGGAGATAAATCCACGCTAGCCTCTGCCGAGCCTGTTGGGTGAAAAGATTCAGTGACTATGAGGCAATTGAACAAACCTCTCCCTCATTTGACTCGTGACCAGCACGCTTTGAGATACATTGTCCTTGGGGCAATAGCGCGAGGACAATTCGATGCTGCTAAAGCTGAGGCGCTTGGACTAAAAGCTGGACCCATCCGTGGACGTCTCGCCAAAGATGAAACATTCGAGACTACAGAAGGAAAAATCATTACCCCTGACATGGTTTTTGGGCCTACTCCTCGGCTGGATGTATGTTTTATCCTGAGTTGTGTGCTTTCTAGTTTGCACGAGTATCTGTTGATTGTCCCTCCCCTGATTACATTCTGAGACATTTTCAAGGTTCCAGCATGGAGGTGAATTATCCAGTACATTGTATGTTTCATTTAGTTGGACATAAGGTTCTCGACGATGTCCATTGTCGTTGGTTGGAGAAATTTGGGGAAAAAGTACATGTACGTGATTCATGGACTTTGGTCTTGGTGTGATTTGCCCAGTACCTCTAACCACAGCACCTTATTGCGGGGCCAGACATCACGCAGGACCGGATAACGTTCACGTCATCTGCATATGCCCAACTACGCCTCTCGCATGTAGATTCCCAAATTTTTCGTGTACCTAAATGTTTGTCTGCTCCAGCCCTCAGAGAAAGCGTTATCTATGACGAGTCCTTTTCATATTATTGCTTCCTTCAAGCATCTTAGACGGCCCAGGGAATTAGAAACCATCGGAAATAATCATTTCATCGCAATGAAACCCGCACAGACACCTGTCCTCCCACCGGATGACGATGTTGTAGATTTGTATCATTCTGCTATGGAGAAAGGAGACTATGGCATGTCTTCGCTGTTGAAATCGAAAACCATCCATCGAATCCGTCAAATGGTTGCGGAGGAAAGCAGTAGCAGGAGTTCACAGCCTGGAGATGATGTCACTGTGACACCGCCAGCAGCGCGCGATGCCATCCAAGTATCGCAACGGTGAGGGTCATATTTTGTAGAACTCTAAGCCTCCGAGACGATGCGCATAATCAAATTCTTGGCTCAGGGAATATATTGCTCGACTGCGGCGAGGGTACAATGGGGCACGTCGTCTATACTGCGTAGCGTCCGTGGTGTCTTTATCTCACACATACATGGAGATCATTGTTGTATATTATTTCCCAACTGATCGCTTTTCTCCAGACCACGTAATCGTCGCGAACGTCAGGCGCCGTCGCACAGGTTGCACATATACGCGCAGCCATGCTACGATCGGCCAAGGTTAAAAACATCGAAAAACACCAATAAAATCTGCTTGATTGTACAATATGTAAGAGAGGATTTATCCCTGGGGGAACAAGGCCGAGCAGCATCATTGATGATGCTGCTCTAACACAGCTGATTCGCTTGTCTCATATGCCTGAGATAAGCTCCACCGATGACCCTATGATGCATGGGAATCAACTCAATCATGAGCCCATGAGGATCTATCAGAATGTCAGGTGCTGCTTTTTTTCATCGATTTATTTCTCATTTTTATTGTACCCCTCTTTCTCTCCACTCTGTCCTATATTTTACTCCACAATCACCTGCCCAAATCCCCAGTATAATTCCCAATCCACCTATCCTTGACCCTGTGCTCTAAGACTTTTCCAACCTCCTGACTACATAGCCGCCTATGTTGTACCTCACCTTATGTAAAGTTCCCCTATCTTATTCCCATGTCTCAAAGTTGATTAGTGCTCAATATTTGTATAAGTACTGTCAATGTAGTATGGAATATGTAACTGATTGAAAGATCTGTTCACCACATTCTTTGTTTCAATCTCTCCTGCAATTTGCCTTGCATTTGCCTCTTATCTGCAAGTCTCTCTGGGATTTATTGAGTCTCTTTTGATCTATCGATATTCCTACTCTATTTGCACTACATACATTGCATCGATCCTTCGCATAGTGAACTATTGACACCTTTCTTCATTGACCCCAGATCTGGGCCAAATTCCTGGGTCCTTCAACACCTGGTGCCACTAAATCTATATGATTACAAGATCTATAGATCTCCAATCGGAACTCGCATCTGTCACACATCAGTAGCAGCACTAGTACTTTGAAGGGATAAATATATTATCTTATTTTACCTTTTAAGAATCATCACAAAGGACTGTCCAGATTACTGTCCCAAAGAAGAAAGGTAGTTGTAAGAGTATTATCAATTTTGTCATTGCCTTACCTACTTGAGATTAGCTAACTCCACCTGAAGGGCTAGATCTCTGAGGCAACTGCACATTCTCCAAGTATATCAGCCACTCACCATTAGTTGGATCATTGACCCCTAAGTCTTCTAGGTCGTTATACTCTTGAATGTATGAGAAAGTTGCTTGGTTCGTGATAAGATAAATGGGTGAGCCACAACCTTAATAAGAAAAAGAAATAGGAATTTTGTTATATTTACTTTATATTTTATTTGTGTTTTGTTGAAGTTTTTGTTCGAGTTGCTTTAACACAAGTTTTAAGCACTTGTGCAGTAATCTAAGCGGAAGTATATTGAGATGCAGGGGATACGCTGATGTGGATGTAAAATGTCAGTGCTTAAAGTTCGCATACTGTAACGTGAGCTTTGTAGATAGAGATAATAGTTCAACTTAACAAAATTGAGATAACTTTTGAGTTGGATAACAGCTTTGGAATGAAAGCAAACGGCTGGTGACGATTTGCTGACAGTAAAGCGGTTGCAAAGTGTCAGAATCCAATTATCAAAGTTAAGTGTTATGAACAAATGTATTGTTAGCAATAGCATTTAAAAAGGTTTCCACATGAGGAAAATAGTGTTCGAAAATAAAAGGTAGTCCTACAGAAAAAGTGAAGGGCATTCGGAACGTTTGCGAAGAAGTGCATGGTTCCGAAGAGATAGATATTCTGAAAGAATTCTATCTCGTGGATCGGATGAACCATATGGTTCACGCCGATCACACCCAGTATGATTACATTCTTTCGAAGTGTAATCAAATTTAAAGTGATAGGTTTTATAGGACTTACTTCAAAATGAAGTTACTCTTTTTGATTGTTCACGACGAATTGTTAAGTTGAGCAGATCAATCAAGTAGACATGCAATAATTGAACTAAAGAACATACATGCGAATGTGCTACCTATATACTGGGACGTTCGGAGGCAAAGGCGAATGGGGAGTAGTCCGTTAAGGATCGGAAAAGTAGCTAAAGTACATGTATGCTAGTTAATGACCATAATGAATAAGGAACAAGAATGGGATGAAACTTGTGAATAAGAAAGGGGTTCAACGAACTGGAGATACACCCTGAAACCTGTTTCCGAACCGTATGCTGTTTCGGATAAACGAACCCTTGTTTCACCTCTTTAAATGATGGCCCTGAGTGATGGGGATGAACGCGTCCACATGTGGAATCGTATGTGTTGTTTCCATAAGCTTTTAGAAGCATAGAATCGACCTTTCTATTGAGTTCCTAGAAATAGATGGGGATAGTGATGGGGATAGTGTTGGTGCTTCTTTTCTGAGGAAAGGCTAATAATAGAATCTGGTTTCTCGATTGGGTCCTTGTGATGTTGCTAGGATGATCCAAGGTGTCATGGGTGACGAGGTGTTGGGGGGTTGTAGGTGTGACAGGTCTACCGATGAATCGGGTTCCGAAGAGTGGATTTGGAAACGTGATGTTTGGATGATTCGGATGGTTCGGATGGTTCGGATGGTTCGGAAGGCGGAACGGATCGTAAACCAAGATCGTGACACAAAGATACAAAGCTAGAGATTCAGAATATGGGAGATTTTGTGGAGATATACTGCCTCTTTTTTTTTGGATTATACTGAGAAATACAAGCATATTAAGGAGAATGCTAGCTAGGGTGAGTCTCTTGTGGGTGAATAAGAAATATCAGGGTAGTGGAGTGGTTCTGGGATTGAAATCTACATGAGGGATGAAATGCACAAAATTGGAACTAATTACTATCTAAAGCACTTGAAACTGATCTGTGTGCTATTAGAACTACAAACCATGTGTACTACATTTTATTTTCAGTTGAAAGAACAAGAGAAGTAAAGTGAAAACTTCTGAAACTCCATTTCAAAGCTCCAGGCCCTTGTTCTCAATGAAATAGAAGTGTTTGGCCTTTGGTTGCAGATTGGTGATGATAGGGGCGAATGGAAATAGTTAATTGATTATTAGATTAACTTTTGGAAGTGTTTCAGAGTTGCATGGGTGTCGATCGCTGGCTATATGAG
Organism: Ramaria sp. MG151; assembly: GCA_003314545.1. Lineage (NCBI taxonomy): Eukaryota > Fungi > Basidiomycota > Agaricomycetes > Gomphales > Gomphaceae > Ramaria > Ramaria sp. MG151. The sequence continues at coordinate 1,627 of QMFG01001883.1, read as the reverse complement.
CCCATTTGTGTCCAAACGCATATATGCACTTGTTTGCACTCACATGGGCTTGGGGTTGCTTCACTGATTGATTCTAAAAATGTAAACAAAAGATATTCTAAGGCTAGAAGCCTTGAATTGAAATCAGTAATGCTGTTGTGATTATTTTCCTTTTTTATTCTGTTCTAAGGCAGCTCTGCTGATCCATCAGACAGATTATGTAATCTGATGTTCGCAGGGTAGATAACAAATAATAACAAACCTGGCAGATTGCATGGCACTAGTGAAGGGCGGCAAGTTGAGAGGTGAGTATAGACCAGTGATATAGTTGGACTGTTGGACTGACATTAAGCCTGGAGTCAATGTAGAGATATTGCGAGCTCGCACCTTAGGTGTCACGTGACCTGTTTAGACTACCCGAGTCACACCTGTAACTAAAATTTTCTTCGTCGAATTATAACGATCTCCCAAGTGAAAATCGCGTCGTTCGAGGGGAAACTCAACAGTCAAAACTTGTCAGAATGCTATCCATTGAGACTGTTGATGTGTGGCATCGTGGCCGCTGTTAGGGTATAGTCATAAAACATCGCGATGGTTGGAGCATCGCGTGAGTCCCTGGCACCAAACTTACTTTCGGTGATTTACCCTCTTCACGAAGATACTCTGAGGATACCAGACCGAGGGATAATCTCGTTCGCGCAGGGTATAATGCTCATTATTAATTCACGAAGCGAGCTTAGGTGACCAGCAAGCCGAAATTGCCGCAGTCAAGGCACACAGCACTATCGGGCAAGCTAAGGGGCATGTGTTCCTTACTATAAGGTTTTTACTCATTATTTAACAAAGTTCACTCTAGAATGAAAGCCAAAAACGTACTGCCCACCCACTTCTCTACTCGCTTTCCTAAAACACCACAAATGACGACTGTACCAGTGGAAGCAAGAGATCCAACAATTGCAATCGCATTCAATCATACAACCATCTCAATTGGAAACCTTTGGAAATTAAACCGGTATTTACCCGCAATGGAACAAAGCTTTTAGATAGCGAAGATCCAGAAGATGAGGTTGTACAGGGGCGAGGCGCTCCATGACACCAGTTTGGATAATATACTTTTCTCCTTGTGTTCGAACATTATGCCTCACCCGCGAAGAACAAGGCTAACCATTATATGTCTGCTCAGCACTCCAAATATTGTGGGACAAGATAAAGAAGCGAAATAAATCTTGAGGCTCAAGGGCCCAGCCGCTGTATGTGGACTGCGGCTGCGTTATGCTCGACGGCCATGTCTGTCCCTTAAGAAGAAATGAAGGGGAGGGTTTGCGTGGGGGTAGAGTTTTAAGTGGGAGGGGTAAAGTTTGTAAGAAAAAAAAGCGACACATGTAATATCTAACAAGTTTGATCTATCGACTGTGGTTCAGGCCGGGCGCGCTTTACACTTTTCAAATCTAATTCACGTCGGAATTGAAGCAGCTCAAGACAAAGGCGTGGCGAACATTGGCGGTGCGATTGTCCCTTTGAATGTCGCTCGTCCTGCATTATGAAGTCAAGACGGTCAACTGGCATAACCCACATAATTACCAAGGAACTTACCATCATCGCACAACATTGGTGTTCTGATGCTTCGGTCAGATCCACCAGTTTTAAC
>QMFG01001879.1:8145-23762 GCA_003314545.1 Ramaria sp. MG151 | reverse complement strand
ATTCCACAGTATCATTCCACCCTCTAGAATTACTATAAATAAGCTTGTATTTTCAGTTAAAAAAATCTTATCACTCACACATTGTTCATACCTTGAGTTAGCTTGTGCACTTTTAAGATCATTTCTTATCTTTCAACAACTTGCTCAATTACTCTCTAAACTCTTGTCTAATCCACATTACGGATTATCTACACTTAGCAACGATATCGCTACTTCCTCTTGGAACACAACTCGGAAGCTTACACCAGATGCTCAGGTTACCTTGGACCTTGGACCTGAATGTTGTTGCTCAGACATGAACCTCAGATCTTGATCTCTGTACTTCAGGTATACTGAAGTTCAGACTTTGGAACTCAGGGGTGACAGAGTTTGAAGCACTGGCTGGAACTCATGTTGAGATACTACACAAATGGTCTCAGGTAGTGGTAATGGGTATATTGCACAGCAGGTGAAGTTGCAAGACAGTTCTAATACTAGCAAAGTATATCTCCTCAGTGTAGAATAAAACACTCTATAACCATACCTAGTAAAGTAAGTCTACAAGACTCCTTAGTACAGGTAAGGTGAATACTATGCTAAGACTTACCTCCTCAGCATATACTGAGGAGAGGTCATCCAAATAGCTGACACATCCTTTTGCTAATGGGAACCTAATAGGGCAAGGATCCCCATAGCTCTACTCATCACAATATAGACATGTACTATTAGGAATGTAAATTTACCAAGAATATATATAACAACAACTCAACTGTCTGTTAGGAAATGGTAAATTTAGTGGTCACTCCTAATATTTCCACTCTTAAATTTTACCCGCCCCTAAACCCCTATTCACTCATCAAAAAAGTAGTTTACTTAGTTAGCTCAATAAGATAGTCAGTTTTAGCACAACCACTTGTCTGAAGCAAGAGTTAACTGAGTCCTCTTGCTATAAGTATTTCTCTTCTATTCCCATAGCCAGCTTGAGTTTATGCCATGCTTCTCTTCATTCCTCACTTATTGCTCTCTTAATTCTTAACACTGTCTAGTGATGGTGTTGGACCAGACCTTTGGAAGTGCTTGGTCATTGTACCCAAAGAGTGTTGCTTGGGAGTGAAGTATGGACTTGTCAGAATTGAATTTTATGTGTTAAGAGTTGCAGATGAACATGTGGTTAGTTAAAACAGTTGGAGATGTTACTAATAGTAATAGAATGATATTCAAAAGTGAATAGATGTCCTATAGTAAAAGCAATTGACCTTTGGAACATTTGCAAAAGGATACATAGTTCCAAAGAGATAGATGTTCTGGATGGATTCTATCTTGTGAGTCTAATGGACTTTGCAGTCCATAGCCAATAATATTACATTGCTTTGAAGTGTATTTAAGTTAATGTAAATGAGGTTAGAGTACCCACTCAAAAGTGTAGTTGTCCAAAGACTTTTGTTTAAGGTAGTTTACAACAAATTGACAGGTTTGAGCAAGGCAAATGAGTAAACGTGCAATAATTGAAGTAAGGAACATACATGTGAAGATGCTACCTATATACTGAATGGTTTGGAAGAGACAGTGAATGGGAAAGAGTCTGTGGGGATTGGAAGGTAGGTAAGGTATATGTATGCTAATTAAAAGAAATAGGGATGAAGGAACAAGGGAGGTAGGAAAATTGTGAATGGAGAAAATGATTAACAGATCAGAATTACGTCCTGAAACATGTTCTGAATATAACCTTATGCTACTCCTTCAGGTAATGACCCTGAATGTTGGGGATGCTTCTGCCATAATATTTGATAGTATGGCCTGTCACTGCAAGCTTTGGAGAATCAGAATTGGCTCTGGTATTGAGTTTCTTGGAAAAGATGAGGATAGTGATGGGAATAGTCAAGGTGCTTCTTTCCAAGAAAATATTTGTGATCAGACCTGATTATTGATTGTTTCACATAAACATCAATAAGTGATTTAAGAAGTTTGATGGGTGATGAGGTGTCAGGTGAAAATGACTTAATGGGAGTAATTGTCAGGGGACAACCCATTTCTTCCCATTTCTTCCCATTTCTCCCTTTTTCTCCCTTTCCCTCCTTTCCTTTCCTTTCCTTTCCTTCCTTTTTCTATCTTTCTCTAGCACTAGTTACCCTCTTATTTGTCTTTGTTTGATTGCCAGTAGCTATACAGTTAGTCACTTAAGTAAGGGAATCCTCACCCTTTTCTCTTTGGATTTCCCTTACCAGCCTAGTGTGATTTCTGTGGGTAGCTTGGGGTGTACTAAAACATGTTTAAAATAAAGTCCCTTTGCAGACCCAGGCAGGTGTCAGAATTCAATTATCAAAGATAAGAGTTGTAGATGAGTGTAGGGTTAGTAAGATCGATCAGAAATGTTTCTAGTAGTAATGGAATGATATTTGAAAGTGAATAGAAATCCTACAGTAAAAGTGAATGACTTTCGGAATGTCTGCAAACAAATGTATAGTTCCAAAGAGATAGATATTCCAAATGGATTCTATCTTGTGGATTGAATGAACTTGGCAGTCCATGTCGATCACAGCCAATGGTCTCATATTCTTTCAAAGTGTGTCTAGACTAATGTGAATAAAGTTAGAGTACTCACTCAAAGGTAAGGTTGGTGAGAGGTTGTTGTTCACAGTAGTTCACAACAAGTTGGCAAGTTTGAGTAGAACAATCAAGTAGATGTACAATAATTGAACTAAGGAATATACATGTGAATGTGCTACCTATATACTGAATGATTCAGAAGGAGGAGAAAATGGGAAGGAATATGTGAGGGTTGGAAAGTAGCTAAGGTACATGTATACTAATTAGAGGCTATAGAAAACAAAGAACAAGGGGGATAGGAAAATGGTGAATGTGGAAAAAGATTAACAGACCAGAAATACAGTCTGAAATGTGTTTCTGAATTGCATGGCTCTTTGGGTAAAGACAATTTTTCATTACTCTTTGAATATTGATTCCAAGTGTAAGGGGTACTCATATCATAGATTTGAATGGTGATGTGTGCTACTGCGTATCAATAGCAAGTAGATTTGGCTTGGTCATTTGAGTTCCTTGGAAAAGATGGGGATAGTCAGGGTGTCTCTTTTAAGGAAAAGATTATGATTGATCCTGACTAGTGAGTGTTTCACTAAACATCAATAGAGTGACTTAAGGAACTCAATAGATGACAGGGTTGTTGAATACAAAGGTGAGACTGGCAACGATTCAATGTTTGGAAGGAGGTATTTGGAGGTCTTCGGGAATTGTCTTTTGGGATTATAACTGTAAAATGCCCCAAAATACAATTGTGACAGCAGGACACTAGCAGGGTGGTATCCCCTCCAGTAGGCCTGCCAGCAGATATCCTGGGTCAGGTTCAGGTTGCCCTTACAGTAATGAGGATTTGGGTTGCAAAGGGATCATTTGGAAGGTAGCTTTTGGAGGAATGATGAAAGGGCCACAATATGACTGTGACAGGACTTTGGAACATAGAGGTATAGAAAGGTTCAGAGTGTTGGCCGAAAATTGGTTGTCCCCTGACAACTAAGATATTTCAGGTATATAACTTGAAACTGATGATGGGGGTATGTTTAAAATAATAGGACACATATTATAAGCAGAGGTGATTGAATGAGAGCAAAGCAACTGAAGGGGAATCTTTATTAGCAGGGTCACCATCTAGGGAAAGTTTCTAAAATATTAAAGCTATGCATGTGTTGCAAAATCCAGTAACAGTTTTTGATACCACACATTCTATAAGATATAGGTGAACCAGCTGTACTGATTAAGATTATTGTAGTTCTGAACAATTGTCTAGACTCAAAGAGTAAGGGTATACTAAAGAGGATCAGGATCAAAGGCCAACATGGAGGGTCAAAATGATAGGGTTGGATGTGCTAATTTTAAACAGGAATAGAAAAAAAAAAACTAGAAATTTTTTTCTGAGGTTTCAAGATTCTGATATCCTTAACCATTGTTTCCCAGGTATCTGGGATGCTAGCCAACCTGGAGTATGCCATTGCAGTCCTTAATAATATTAATTCAAGCCATTGTCAGAAACCTCACACTTCACACTTAGGAATTCCCAGGTCAAACCTATACAAAGTACTTGTAAATTCTAGGTGAAACACATGTGGAAAAAGGATGCAAAATGGTCTATGGAGGGAATAGAGCTAAAAGTCCAGGGATCACAGTTTATAGTATGTTAGATTTTGGAAATTTCTCACAAGATAATTTGAGAATGTCTTGATGGTTTGATGGTGGAGTGATAAGATATCCGAGTATACTCTCTTTCGTATCAATTTTGAGCTTACACTGATCCCTAACCTCCAATTTAAGGACTGATTACTGTTGAGAGTGTAGCACATAAGAGGTCTAGCCTCCAACTCCTCTGATCTCCAACCCTGCTGCACAAACATGTGTTTTAAGATATTACCGGTTATAGTTCTATGCCTCCACTGGTAGAGGATCATATTAGAACACCTTGTGTGTATCAGTTTCAACATCTCTACTGATCCCGAATTTGGAGGGTCTCTCACTAGGAACCAACTCCACACTTCTCCTGACATTGGTGCATGTCTGAGATATATTCTCTCATACTTCCTTACACCACCTCTTCACTTCTCTTTTCGCTTCCCTCTGTCGTAAGTCTTCACCAGCCATGTACCCTTCACATTGGTTCTTGGTTACCCATTACGTGTCTAGTTTTTATGACTTGTACTTGTGATACTTTTATTTACTTGTGTTCATTTGTTTATTACAGCGATCGCGACGATCAGCTTCTTGGGACGTGGCTTCGAGTTTGGCGTCCACTATTGTCCTAGACATGATCGGTTACGAGCTCCGGTTGTAGATACTGAAACCCGACGTGCAAGAATCGACAATCAGGATCTCTGCTGAGGCGACATTAATTTCGTTTATGAGATGGAAGCACCCCTTTCGAATCGTTATAGCAACCCTACCAGTTCTGCGATCATCAAGTGTTTGCATCAGGGGAAAGCGGAGCCGGTCGTACTAAACTCTTGAAAGGGAATTCAGGAAACGCTAATGCAGAGAAGTCTGCCTTATGATGGTCGGTCCAGGATACACGAGATACTTATGGTAGTTTACTCCTTACGTGAAGAGATCATGAGCTTGTCAGAGACCTGATCTGACCTGAAAATTTATAGCGTTATGAACACACTGGTTTGTGTCCCTAAAATACACACTAGATAGTTCGAACCAAGTCTGTCTGTATGATACTCTAGCATTTTAGCATTTTTTTATGTTCCCACGAGATATCCCGAGAAGCGTTGAAACTTTATAGGGTATCACTACAATTGAATTGTGTGCCTAATAGACGCTCGATTGATTAGCCATATGCTGAAACCAGATGTAGAAGTGCTTGAACGGTTCAACTACTCTACTCCCTATTTTGGATACAACTCAAGGTTACAGGATCTTGATGCACTTAGGCGCCCAATATAGGAAGAATATGCGACGGCCAATTACATGGGTATTCTGTATCATACATCAACCAGTCCCCGCTACATTAGTGATATTCCTACTTCAATGTTGTATGTCGCAATAGAAAACTGGACGAAACGAATACTGCCCCTTGAAATCAATGTATGAGATGATGATCAGATGAAACTACGATGGCGGAGGTTGTTGTGGAAGGTTTTGCCGCGGGGGTAATGGTCTTGTAACTTCATTATAAATTAAGACTGGTACCCGTAGCTTAACAGCTGCAAGAAAAGATGAAGGGATGAGAAACATACCCTTTAGTTGCTCCTTGTCAAGCTGGATGCCATTATCGAAATCAAAAAAGGACGGGTCCAGAGGGGGAGCAGTCGGCTCGTCTAATGGGTCGTGATATGGCTATGATAGATAATTTTCAGAGAGATGGGGGTTAGAAGAAGCTATGGATAGATATAATATGTTGAAGAACGCACCGCCAAATACGGATGTGCCAGCGCCTCGTTCACGTCGATCCTCCTTTTTGGGCTAAATGTCAGACACTTTTCCATGAGGTCTATCGCCTGAGGATTGGCACCGGGAAATAATGTCGCAAACGGTCTTTTCTTGCGAAACGGTAGTGCGCGAATATATTCGCGTGACCGTTGTGAGGTAATGGCATAGAAATCATCAAGGGATGGTGTGCCCAGGATATCGAGGATAATGGAGAGCTGGTGGTGATCTACAAAAGAGAATTCAGTTCCTTCAATTGTGGATACTTCTCAATGCGTACAATCACGGCCGGGAAACAATGGTTTGCCGCTTAGCATTTCAGCAAGGACACATCCTACGGACCAAATATCGATAGCGCGAGTGTACTCCTTAAATGTGAGCATCACTTCAGGCGCACGGTACCACCGTGTTGCCACGTATTCGGTCATAAAAGTCGAGGTCCCATCGTCGCCATTTGCGGCAGGTAATGATGATCGTGCTAGGCCAAAATCACAAAGCTAATTTTTTTTATAGATTAATGTAGATCATTTGATCGATTTGCAGCATATGGCCTCTAAACTGGCTTACCTTGAGATCGCAGTTAGCATTAAGCAAAAGGTTAGAAGGCTTGAGGTCACGATGTAAGACGTTGGCTGAGTGGAGCGCTTTGAGGGCCCGGAGAGTCTGGTAGATGAAGTATTGGCAGTGGTCGTCAGATAGCTCCTGTGTGCGTATCACACGGTGCATATCGGTCTCCATAAGTTCCTACGCCACATAATCCGTAAACACAATCTTAAACATATCCAGGGGGACGGGATTCGGACCTCGAGCCCTCATACGCTAGCGAAAAGCGGAGGTAGACTGACCTGGATTAGGTATACCTCCTTGAAAGTCTCGATACTCTCGGGACGCAGGATGTCGAGGATCGAAATGATATTTTCGTGGTTAAAATGCCGCAAGAGTTTAATTTCCCGCAGTGTGCGCAGGGCAAACATTGAGTGGTCGAAGGGTGTAATACGCTTGATGGCAACTTTCCGCTGCGATGGAATGTGACTCGCCGAGCTGCATTTCATGGTCTTGTTAACGTGTGAGCTGCGTGTCTGAAGTACGAAGCATACCATACTATCCCGTATGCTCCTTCGCCTGGAGCTCTAACTTCAATATCTCAGGTTTCCTGAGACAGCAAGCATGAACTAACCAATGATGTCTACGATCTCATAGGTGTCTCCAACGTTGAACCCAGAGAGTCGCTCATCCATTGCGTGAGTGTCCTAACCAGACAAAAAAAGCAGAGCGTGACGGTGCGAACAAAGGAGTTACGATCTCGAGACCAGCTATTCAATACCGGATATGGAACCATTGTCGCCTACAAGGGTCTACTTACACCGCCACCGGTATCCTGACTCCGCTTCTCTGGCCCTTACTGAACAATAGTGTCTATAATTACTGATTGTATGTTAGGCACACATATGATTCTAATACAATAGCTCGCAGTTCTACTGATCTGATTAAGCTTTGAACTTTGATGGGTTACCACAGATATTGATACAGCATACGAGATATTCCGCTCTTTCCTTTCTTCAGTTTTCTCTAAAATATTCTGGCCTGATGGGCCATATCTGCTATCTCCCCATTCCAAGTTCTTGTTAACATGTGACCGGTCTCCGCCCCTTTGAACCTGATAGAGCACGTTCTTGCGGCATCGTGCTCACATACATCCGAGGAACGTGGTTGCTCCGATCGGACGTCTGCTTCGGGTTCCAGCAAGTAGATAGCTGATCAAATGTTCGTATTTCCTCCTCCAAAGTACATTTTATTGAGAAAGAGGACAGCAAAAGTTTCATTATCACCAATTATTGAATAATTCCATGCAAGCTTCTGTCCCATTCGTGATGGGCCTTTGGCTTCTGAGCAGAAATGTCGACGCCACATGAAGCATGGATTGTCGGACGTGTAGACTCAGGGACGCAAAATACTATTTGAAATCCAGAGCTATTTCAGAGGTTTGCAGTGAACTTGGGCAGGACTCGTCACTCACATGATTGGTAGGGAACGTGGTATGAAGTGTCAAGAATCAAAATGATGAAACTATACTGCTCAAAGCGCATATATGAGATGCTTTAGCAATGTTGTACTTTATACTAGACATGGCTAAGATATCATAGATGTCAAGAGGGATATTTAGCATCAAATGAGACTTTTGAGAATATCCTGTGGCAAAAGAATTGATGCACTTATCCTTTGTATGCCATCCATTGCTTCCTGTAGCAGTGCAGAGAGAACGTCTTTCATAGGTTCAAAACGCCCATGCATCTCGGCCAACCCCCTTAAAATCGCCTCGTGACTCAGTAGTCAAGGACTGATAAGGCTCGAGAGTTCCTTAGCCGCTAAAAATATCATCACATACTACTACCTGGGACCTTTGAATCGACCCGTGACAACACTAGTGGTACCCCCTGGCCGCAGTCCGCCGCGCGCAACACGCGTTGTCATTCTTGCAGCTGCTATCTAATCAAGCGTCCCCTCAAAAAAAGGGCATCAAGCGGTAGAAGTCTCGTTAACACCAGGAGATGGAATAGGGAAACCGACTTAGTAGGGCTGACAATTTGTTGGTTTTATACAGATTATTCTGATTCAATGGGAGGTGTTGGAAAGTTAACATTATATTTGATAACATAATGAGTCTCTCGACTCACGTGACCGAGAGTCACGTGACAACGCGTTTGTTGTTCACCACATCAGTCTCTGCTATGGTCACAACTACACCGTCTTCCCCAACTCTCGACGACGTATTCAGCGATGAACAAGAGCCTGTGGATGCTCTTGTGGATGCGGACATTATAGAGGCTGTCAAAGAAAACATTCAACCTCTCCGAAAAGGCAGACGTGCCACTGCTCTTTCCGCTATATTCACGACTCCCCATGTTCAACGGGACACGATCATTTCTAGAAAGCGCGCACGCTTTCGTATGCAGGTGACACAGGCTCTGGAAGATGTCGATGAAGATGAGGGTGGTGAAAACCCGCTCGACGTCTATTCTCGGTTTGTGGCGTGGACACTTGAGTCGTATCCTCAGGGACAGAGTACGGAGTCTGGCCTAATGGAATTGCTGGAAGAAGCCACAAGGAAATTGAAGGATCGGGAAAAATACAAGCAAGACTCTCGCTACCTTAGGCTCTGGACACTATACGCCGGATTTGTTGAGAAACCAACCTTAATTTACTCCTATCTTCTTTCCAATGAGATAGGAACGAATAATGGCCAACTTTATGAAGAGTATGCTTATGTGCTGGAGCGTGACGGACGGTAAGCCTCTCCTATCTCTGTATTTTCATGTGTTGGGTCGTGGATCTTTTCTTGGGAATTGGTTACTTTCTTTGCCGTTGTTCTAAAACCCTTCAGGGGAAGTTTCAATTGTCCTTATTTTTCTTTGGCTGACGGTCGATGTGTCTTCTAGACGTAGAGAAGCAGACGAGATATACAATTTAGGTATTGCTCGCAAGGTCGAACATCTGGAACATCTCAGGAAGCGTTATGCAGATTTCCAGCGTCGCATGCTTGCAACTCCACTCCTCTCTGCTCCCTCTCCACCGCGCTCCACTGGTCCTCCTACTCTCGGACGCCGCACTATCCTTGGAGAGACGGCGTCATTGGCCATCCGCCCTAGCACCACGCCAGCGTTTGACGTCTTCTCAGCTCGGCAGCCTAATGCACGAATGCAAGTATTTGTCGACCCCACTGGCGAAGCGGCCGAAAGAACAGAGGGCAATGAATTTCCCGACGTAGGTACCCGCGTTTCCAGGACGAAGGAAAACAGACCTGAAATTCGAAGACTGGGTGATGGGCCTCTGCCTCGAAGTCGGGGTACTCAACTCAGTGTGAATGGAGCTGCAAGCCGCATTGCTCCCTATAGAGATACGCCAGCGAGAGCTACATTTATACCGTTTCGGGATCAGGAGGACACGGCTGCTATACCTCCCCCAACCGCACCTATCACACGACTTATGTCGACATCTCATCGTGTAATGGCAGCCAGCGGGAAACCACCTGCAACACCCAGAGTCACGTTTGCACCCTACGAAGACAATGTGCGTTTAGTTGTTTGTTCGTTTGTGCGTCATACTCATTAAAATTTCAGGAAGTGAACAAAACACCTAGCCGTTTAAAAATGCTTCCTACTCCTATGAGCCTTGTCCCTCGTGACAAAAGCGAGGGGATAACCTCAGAGGCTGAGGCTCTCCGAAAGGACCCATTCAAGAATTACGACCTACGACACGATGATTGAAGAGAACACCTTGCGTTGTGGCGCTCTTGATAGTGCTTGAACTTTATGATGTTTCATCATCATCGTGATGGTCCTGAGTCTCGCATTTACTATTTCATACATGGATTTACTTGCATAATTCTCCTGAGGCTCGGTACATACAGTGAGTAGGCCTTGTTAGTTTTCTGTGACAGGATGTATGAGCAATCCCTATTCAAATATCATACCTCGAAACATGCACAAATTATCACTTATAAACATGGACTTATGGAGATGTCAAACTGAGTCTCCTTTGTCTGTTGTTGAGACTCATCTCAAGCCTAACACTGGGCTTTTGATCCTTAGACTCAAACTATGCTCCACCTTGCACATTGTTCCACTTCCTGTTCTTATCATTCTTATCATTCATTCTTTGGTTAGTTTTGCATCCCTGACCTTGGATCCCCATCTCCTCTTAGTATATAAGACCTTGCTCATGTACACGAGTCCTGTGTTCTGATATCAACTAAAATCAACTAAAATCAGATAATAAAGTACATGCCCATTCCCTTCAGGCTACACCCACTTCTTGAGGCTACAAACCTTGTGCAACCTTAGGCCTATCTGAAATCTAGGAGCAGGATGTTGAGCTGGTGCAGCACATAAACTGAAGCTAAGTCTGATATGATCTGGACTGCTGAACCCTGGCCCACCTTGGACCTTTCCTATATTGAGTTCTCCTCCATATCTATTCAGTTCTGAACAGTAACTCCAAAGCTCAGTCTGTCCTTCATGACCCTGACAACCCAATTGGCCACTTGAAACCAAATTAGTTAGGTTCACAGAGGTAGAAACTCTCTAATGCCAGTCCTTTGTTCAGACATTGTAACATGCCTCTTTACAAATCTTCAGTCCTACAAGGACACATCAAGGAGATTCTAATGCATCTGATGCTCCCAATCATGAACGAGGCAATGATGATCCAAGCCCCAATCTGAACCCTGACCCCTATCCCAGCCTGCCATCAGATGGTGACAAAAATGTTTGAAAAACCTTGTTTTGGATCCTGAAACTTAGATAAAACTTTAGTGTTCAATCTAATTGCTCAGACTTCAATTAGACTTTGTATCTCTAGTCATTTATACAAAATATTCTAACAAAGAACCCAATTAAGGAAATTATATTCCAGAATGTCTAACAAGCAATATTACAATGCAATATTACAGGTATATTATACCTGAACACTTGTGTAGCTGTGTTATAGATTTTCTATAACCTCTACTGGTCTGTAATGAAAGTCTGCAGGTCCAGTTACTTAGGACTTATAGTAAGTAACAAAACATCTTTATATTTGGAAGTTTTAGATTGTATATCTAATAGGAAACTTAATTTAATTTTTCAAAATCATCAGAATATTATTACATATACAATAGGATCTCAGCTATCCTGTGAAAAAGTAATGTAGTAAATCCATGTAGAACTTCTCACTTATCCCAAGTCTCACTTGAATAGTTTTGTTGCCAACAGTTAACAAGTGAAAAACATCAAAATTGCAGACTTTTGCTGAGGTATTGGCTCATGTCATGTGATTTCTAGCCATGTGACATATAAAAATTCAAATGGCACAAACAAGTATCAACAGCTCCAGAACTTCAACTACATTAATTTATAAGGCCTCTCTCTGATAAACTTAACATAGCCATTTCTAGACTTAATTCTGGCCAAATACTCATCAGATATCATCCTCTACTGATGTCTGTAGGAGTGACAAACTGTGACACCCCATGACACCCCATATGATCATTATTCACTATATTTAGCTCTTGCACAGTAGCAAAGGCTTCATTTGTTGTTCTCTTTTTTTAGTAGCTTACTGTACTTGAAAGATTATATAGTAGCTACTAACATTCCCTTAGTCATTTGACACCCTTGTGCAAACATTGAGATATTCTATACAGTCATTTAAATTCTTGCAATGTTAGCAGGCACTATCTCAAAAGTTTGATTTAAACATAGCCCTTACCTCCCCAAGTCTTCTGGTAGTCATCCTGTTAAACTCTCCTAAGCTAATACCTGCTATATAGTCCAGCTTATCACCTCTGGAAAGGCTGAATCAGGAGTACAAGTATCCAAAGCACTCTAAACTATTACCTACTAACCTGTCACTTCACAGACAGACCTATCTCAAAGCATGTAGCTCCATACTATTACAGATCCACCTTCAAACTTTACTGTATGGTTTGGATTCTGAGAATTAGACAAAACTTTAGTGTTCAATCTAATTGGTCAGACTTCAATTAGAATTTAAGCTACTGATCACTTGTAATACAAACTATTTAACAAAGAACCCAATTAGGAAGTTATACTCCAGAATATCCAATAATCAGTATTGCAATGTGATATTGCAACTAGATTGTGTCTGAACACTCACATAGCTGTGTTATAGTTTTTCTGTAATTTTGCTGGTCTGTAATGAAAGTTTGTAGGTCCAGTTACTTTGTCAATAAGTAGGAGTTACTTAGGATTTAGTAATTGTAGAATTGAATTAATGAATCGAGTGATTGTGTTACTGGTTGAATTGCTAGATTTATATTCCACTTGACTTTTTTAGAGTCAGTCTTATGTAATATATCTACTGTTTTTGTATTTACTTAATTTGTAGCCACTACTTTGGTTGTGAAGCTAATATAGCTGTGTTCCTCAGAACACTATTGGCTTACTAATCAGACCTGATTACTCAAGCAGACTTCAGTCTAGCTTGATTGAAGATGTTAAGCCACACCTCTTACTTAATCTTATAGGTTTTTCAATGTTTATTGCTTCTTTCCAAGGTAGGAGAAGGCCTCTTTATACCTTGTGGAGCAAGGATTACTAATCTACAGGAACAATTTATCTATAAATAACATAGAAACCAGTAGAAGCTTGTGGAATACTCTGGTACCTTCTAACTAATCATATCTCCTGGAGCTTGATTTATATATCAGTAACAAAGTCATTAGTTACTATCAGGGGACTGTCAAGGCAGTTTCTGTAAGGGCAACCTCACCTTACCTGGGATATGCCTGCTGGCAGGCATACTGCAGGGGATACTACCCTGTCAGCATCCTGCCTAGGCCTGCAAGGGGACTCGAACCCCAAGCTACCCACAGGGACTCACTCTAGGCTGGTAAGGGAAATCCAAAGTTATATAAAAATCAAAGAGTAACTACAGTAGCGAGACACATACCTGGTAAGGGAAATCCAAAGAGAAAAGGGTGAGGATTCCCTTACCTAAGCTACTAACTATATAGCTACTGGTGGTCAAACAAGAGCAAACAAAGGTGTAACTAGCACTAGGGGAAAATAGAGAAAAAGGGGAGGCGAAGGACATAATACTAGAGATAGGATAGATCTAGTATAAAAGGAACTAGGGAATAGGAGGGAAAGGGGAGAGGGGGAAAAGGGAAAGAAGGGGAAAAAGAGAGGAAAAAGGGAATAAACCGGTTGTCCCCTGACAGTTTCCAGCTGAACCCCAGAAGCATCCAGAATGTTCTGGAGATTATTCCAAAACATTTATTTCTTTTTCTATGTCTGATCCTATTATTACATTTCATCTCTAGGCTATAGAAAACTTCCTCAAGATTTTGATAGTTATGGAACACATTTCACCTTATCTTATTTATCCCCAAATCTGATCCCCAACACACCTGTATGCTCCTCGGTTCTGATATCAACTTAATACACTCCTTGTTCTTTACATTCTCTCTCCACCACCACCCATGATGAGTCCCAGCTCTTCCAGGTCTTTCTGATCACTTGGAAATTTCTAAAATACAGGAACAGAATGCTGGGTCAGCACAACATCAAAGTTGAAGCCAAGTCCTTCTGATCCATCCAGAAGTCTACCAGAACTTCCAGAACCCATATGCTTAAGGAGCCATTCCAGAAATAATCACATTGTTACTGGATATATCATTTAATATCAGTAGGACCCAGCATTTAACAGGGACAACCTGTGATTTATCATTTTCCTGCTATTTTCTCCATTCTCTACCTTTCACCCTTTATTTGGATTTGGATTTCTCCTATACATTGCCTAATATTCTCTACCTTCTTCTCTATCCCTTCCTAGCGCTAGTTGTATTTATTTTATTTTTATTTGATTTCTAGCAGCTATACTGTATAGTTAGTTGCTTAGGTGAGGAGGTCCTCACCCTTTTCTCTTTGGATCTCCTTACCAGGTATGCTTCTTGCTATTGTAATTACTACTCTTTGTATCTTATATTACTTTGGATTTCCCTTATCAACTACCTGTGTGATCATCTATAGGTTAGCTTGGGGTCAGTCCCCTTGTAGGCCTAAGCAGGCTATTGGTAGGATAGTACCTCCATTAGGTCTGCTAGCAGACATATCCCAGGGGCAGTTGAGGTTGCCCTTGTCAAGATGCTAAGAGTAATTCAGCATTGTTGAACAAACACTCTTATTAGTTTTATAGTAACTACCTAAGAGTAACTGTAGATAGATAAGTCTATGAAGTCAAAATTGAAAGGTATCAGAATACTCACTTCAGCGTTGTTGAACAAACACTGAAGTGAGTACTGGGATCTCCCGTAGTATGAGTACTCTAGTGAATTTAGATTACCGCAACTCAAAGAAGAAAATGTGTAGTGTAAAAGAAGTGAAAATCGGTCATGCAGATATAAGGAAATGAATGCTGACTGTGATTATCTTAACACTCTCCCTCAGTCTGCATCATCTACCCCATACCAAATAACCTTAGGCACTGCTCATGCTCAAAGTGACCTAAAGCCTTGGTGAGAAAATTGGCTCCATTTTTGGCTCCAGGGATATGTGACGTGTGAACAACTTTTTGTTGCATTAGTTCCCTAATGTAATGCCAATGGATGTCCATATGCTTTGATCTGCTGTGGAAGACCAGGTTGCCTGAGAGAGCTACTGCACCTGTGTTGTCAGAAAAATATGGATAGTACTTCCAATGTCAAGATATAACTCTTGACACAGTTGTTTTACCCACACCGCCTCTTGACAGGCTATTCCCAAAGCATAGTATTCTGCCTCAGTAGTTGAGAGGGCTACTGAGGTCTGTTTCTTTGACTTCCATGAAACAGGCCCATTTCCGAGCATGAAGCCATATCTGCTGGTAGACTTGTGGTCACATGAGTCTTTGGTGTAGTTGGCATTGCAATACCCCCAAGGTATCAAAGGTTTATCTCACAGCAAGTTTGATCGACGGCCGCACTTGTATATTACTCCCATGTCCTGTGTTCCTTTGAGGTATCAAAGGATCCTCTTCACAGCATTCCAATCAGCTTGTGAAGGGTTGCTGTTCTTCTGTGACAGAAACTGTGTTATCTATGCTATATCTGGTCACTGTAAGGGCAACCCTCCTAGCACTCTCAGATACTAGTAGAGGGGAAATCCAAAGATATATATATGCAGGAAAATACAATAAAGGGAAACTCTCACCTAGTAGAGGGGAAA
>QMFG01001878.1:0-13637 GCA_003314545.1 Ramaria sp. MG151 | reverse complement strand
AAGCCTGCATGTAATAGGTTGTTTCTCCTTGATAGTTTCTTGTGCAACCATTTGAGGAACAGCTATTGGGCCTCACTGTGAGTGTCAGGGGACAACCTGTTTTCACCAAGCCCTCCATCTCCAAGGCCCCTACACATGCGAAGCACAAGTCCGAAGTGTGGGAACCTCAGTCCGAAGCCTCCAAGTATGAACCCGAAGTCTCAGGCCTCTAGTCCGAAACCTCAGACCACCCGAGACCTCGGCCATCCTCAGGGTAGAACTTGAATATTTGATCCGAACCTTCGGCCCAACATCCGACCTTCGTCAGGGTCGAAGTGCCTTATGGGGATAGAAGTCAGGCAGGGTTGACAGCGCATAGGAGTGCCCCTGGTTGGGCGTTAGGTAGTCATATATAGTTTTTTCACTAGTAGTGGGGATACCTAGACTTTTCTCTTTGGATTTCCCCTCTACTAGATACCTATGGGCGCTAGGAGGGTTGCCCTAACAGTGAGGATGTTTGATACCACTGGTGTAAGTTTGGACATCTGACATGTTAACACAAGGAAAGTTTTCCCACAGGGAAAATTGTCAGAATTGAATTATAAGCAGTAAGAGTTGTAGATGAGTGCAATGTTAGTTAAACAAATGTAGCTGTCATCAACAATAAAGGAATAGTATTTTGGAGCAAATAGTAATCCCACAGTAAAAGTGAATGACTTTCAGTATGTTTGTAAAGGTGTGCATTGTTCCAAAGAGACAGTTCTTCCAAAGGAATTCTGTCTTGTGATACAAATGGTTTTTACAAATACATGTTGGTCAGTCACAGTCAACATGATTACATTGTTCAAAGATTCTCTTAAACTGTTAACAATGATATGTGTACTCGCTTAAGGGTGGTTTGTTCAAAGACTTTCAAGAGAGTTTATGATGAGATAGCAAGTTTGAGTAAAAGCAAACAGGTAGATATACAATAATTGAACTAGGGAACAAACATGCAAAAAGCCTGTACATATACCAAATGGTTCAGATGGGAGAGCATATGTGAAAGAGTCTATGGAGGATTGGAAAAGTAGGTAAGGTATATGTATTTATTGTGGTATTTATCAACCAGTAATTTGAATTTTCCTCAGGATTTTCTCTGTGGGAAAACTTTCCTATACTCCTTGCATATTGGGGTAACAAACTGCATCCATCAACTCAGCAAGTATGCATGGCATTGTTCATCTCTTCTTGAAATACGACACTTGTTTTGTTTTGTTTTGTTTTGCTTTATGGTCAATGGAAAGCAAGTACCTTCTTTGAAGCCCTCAGTTGTTTACACCGCATGCAAACACTGGAGTAAGATACCAGTCGTTGCAATGTTTTACTCGCCTCCGCGCTAGAACATTGTATCAGTCTCTCGCACTTGCAGGTTATTGGGGTCCGCAACACACCTCAACACTTCCTTTCATCATCCTTTACAATGTCTGCCACTGTGCATATCACAACTGACATCCTCCCTCCGTCCATAAACTTCTGCCTACCGGTCTAAATTGGGCTGCTTTCTCAATGCATTTCCAAGATACTATAGAAGCAAAAGGCTTGTGGGGACATTTTGATGGCATGACTACTTAACCAGCTGTTGGCTCTCCACCAATTGCTGTTGAAGAAGCCGCGCTCATCCAATGGAATAAAGGTAACCATTTAGCTGTGGTGCTCTTGAATCAATGCTGATCAGTATTTATGTGAAATCACCTTTGAAAGAAAGATGGGAACTAATCATGAACATAGTATTCTACTTAGAAAACAGTACATCATGATAAGTGTGAGAAAAGCGCCATGTCCTGGTTGATTGTGTGTACGGCGACATGCACTGTTCTTGCCAGGTTCGCAAATACCTCGAACAGCTGGTCGTGTCGCTTTTTCTTTTAGCCCTGCATATGCAGTTGCGTCAATGATTGTGGGTTTGGCATTCCTGGCATTATGTGACCTACAAGGGAAAGCGATGCATAAGAATCGCAAATTGATACACAGTGGTTTCAATCACATAATGAATCAATAACAAAAGAAAGCGTTTACTTTTGCAACCGCTCCAAATGCTCCGACGACAAGTGTATTCAGGGTCTTCTCGAGTCCCACTGGCACCAATCCAAGAAGAAAAGGAGGATCGAGGACTTCTGGTCGTGGTTCGTTGTCGTGTGGTCCCAGAAGATAATTGTTTGCGCTTGCATCTGCATCAATGATTGTGCATTTTGCATTCCCTGCGTTGTTATTTGGTATACAGGGGGAAGTGATGGATGAAAATTGCAGATTTATACGCAATTGAAGACAGGGCCAATGGTATAATCACCTGATGGACCAACAGTGAAAGAAAACCCTCACATTTGTAACCGCCTCAAATAGTTTGACGAGTGTATTCAAGGTCTTCTTGGGTCTCACTAACAAGGGAAAGAATGATGAGTCCTGGTCGTGGTTCGCTGTCGTATGATTCCAGAAGATGACTGTTTTTTTATGTGTCAATGAGTGAATTGCTTGCACATATTCATTTCCACACGTATGCCCTCTCAAGCTGTCATTGTAGCGATTTCCTTGGCGGGGAAGCGATGGTCTGAGGTTCTTCACCCAAGCTCAGCTGCCTCCTGCCAGTATCAAAATGACCTTGGGAGTATGACTGAAAGGTATGGCCTATATGTATAGTGAAAATTGTTGAATTTTCCCTTGAATGAAGCAATCTTCACGTGAGAACTCGTTATAATTCAGAGAAGAAAATTTTAACTATGGCGTAGACATGGTGCGAGCTCGCAATATTCCAACGAAATAACTTGTCATTCAATACATTACATTCACGAGGGTGGGACCCAAGTTCAAACCATTGGCATGTTCCATGTATAGTTTGTGACTAACATGTGTGACATGTTCGTGTAAGTTTATAATCTGCTGATGATCAAGAAGAAAACCCAAATGTTGGTTGAAATACTCTCACTTCACATTCTCCGCATAGGAGACTAAACTTCCCATCACTTGGATCAAGGAGTAGTCCCCTGACGTTCCAAGTGTAATTTGACAAAGTGAGCAGGGAGATCCAAAGGTGTGCGCAAACGGCTCAAAATGTTTTAACACCCTAAAACCATGCTCCTTCAACGGTGCGTAGTAACAAAGA
This sequence comes from Ramaria sp. MG151, assembly GCA_003314545.1. Classification (NCBI taxonomy): domain Eukaryota; kingdom Fungi; phylum Basidiomycota; class Agaricomycetes; order Gomphales; family Gomphaceae; genus Ramaria; species Ramaria sp. MG151. The sequence continues at coordinate 10,519 of QMFG01001878.1, read as the reverse complement.
TTTCCACGTTTCAGGTCTGTGACCACCTCCGTTTCACCGTAGTCGTGGTCTATCCTCAAATACTGGACATGACCTCGAGAAACGGTAGTCAAATCAGGAGTAGCGCCAGAAGCGGTGGCAAAGATTACACACGCGTTCTCTTTTCTCTAACTTTGCCTTGGTTCACGGGCGAGCATTTGGCTCACTTCTAGCCCAGACACCTCTTCTACTTTCAATGTATTATGATATCAGGTCTTATACGCATCCAGGCCCTAGTTAAAATGCTTTAGCGCAGTGCGCTTTAACTCCCCTATACATAATGCCTAACGTTTTTATGTACTCAGAGATATCACCTTTTGGGTTCTCTTTCTATTTAGGAGTCTCTTGGACGCTTCCCCGTGATATCTACAGTAGAAGCTGGCCGTCATAACCCTTCGCTTCGTCCAGTGTTTGTACATCGTACTACCCAATCCATCTCTCCGTCATCTTCTTTATCCTCGATCCCCAACATCTGTGTAGGCTTTGGCATTCCGAGAGAGCGGATCTCGACGCTTATCCCAGGTATTGAAGATTCATGGCTATCATCAGTAATTCAGAAGTATCAGGTATAATCTTGAGGTATCATAGAACCCTAAACCCTAAACCCCTAGGATATCGCTTTGATTAAGACTCCAAATCGTGTTGTAGGTGAGCTTCTTTGTAGATGTGGGACCTTTAACGACCTTGTCTCATATCAGGTAAGCCCATCAACATATCCTTACATTGTTTTGTTATTCATTATCCCAACTTGCGCTTTGCTCCAACCTCTAATCCATCCTTGTTGATTTCCAGGGAGCAAGTTCCCAAGAGGCTTTCCGGACTTTATTCCTGCTAACAAATCGTCGAGCAAAACACCAACATACGACTTAGGATTGTCGGTACGCGTGTGGATGCTGTACATCTCCGTGTTATCTTTTCCAAATCCAGCTGAGCATTAACTATTTCTCGATTCTTTGTTACCCGTCACTTCGTGATTGGAGCCTTCAAAGAAGATCACCGCGTCATCAATTAACTCTGTCTGTTTGTCTCCAGCCTTTCGCTCGCTTCGGACCAATCGGTGCAATCAGTGTTGTTAGTGTGTGCAATGCTGGGATATGCATTGTTGGCTAGTATTATGCTCCAGAGAAAGCACATAGCGTCGTCCGCATTGTCAAGATGGCACTGATGGCCGCCAACATCCTGGACAAGCATAACCGTGGGCTCTCCATGTAAAACCAAGATTCTCATATGGATCCTGGACCAAAAGTTGTTCTCAACGGAATGTTGCCTCACGCTAGTTGAAGTGACTGATACTTTTCATTTCAGAGCCGTAAGATTCTTAATTATGCAAAAGAGGGTTGTTACCCAAGCTTAACGCGCGCAGCCGCGGGAATCTCAGGTGAATTCTATCATAGCCAATTCATGGCGTGAAACATGTTACAAAGAAGACACTTGTTTTTCGAACAAGAAGCTGTTCTCCCTCCCCGGCGTCAAGTCGGAAAAGAGCTATAGTCAGAAGAAATCGACAAGATGATTCATAGATGGATGGATGATACGATCGGGTGATGAGGCGAGCGAGAGATACATGAGACTCAGGAAAAGACGACAAGCGTCGGATGAGAGACAGAAGAAAATGGGGAGAAAGTATCAAACAAGACCTGTAAGTTGATGTGGTATGCGTTGTGACGATGCGCGATGTAAAAATGAAAAAAAAATCTAGCACCAGGCCATGGAGGAGAACAGGAACACAACTCCGACCCAGGCCTGCGACAGGATCGTTTATATGCCGGTTTTTTTTTTTGTGGGAGCAACTTGTGTTTTAAAAAAAAAACAGCATTTTCATTCTTGGAGTGTGCGGCGCTTCGCTTGTCTGTGACGCAATGGAACTGATCGCTTGTGGAACACGCCGACTAGTAGATTTTAAATGATTTCAGTGAATCAGGCTCTAGGTGCGAGGGAGAGTGAAGACTAACCAGCTGTGCTCTGTGGGCACGTCCATGTGGAGTGGTTAATCGTCTGGAAAATGTCATTCTGAGCGCCTTGGTTAAAGCCGTACTTGGTGCTGTATGATGGTGCCTTGTGGCCTGGCTCGTTCATGTTGTTGCATTCCTGACAGAAATTTAACGAGTTTCAATGAGACATGACAGGTTGATGGATATAAAGGAAGTTCAAACCTGCTGTCTCCAGTACTAAGTATGAAAATGGAGATGAGTAAGCGAAAATGAATATGGATGGTCGCGAAAACGAACCATAGGCATCTTGGGTCCTTTAACGCACGCGGAAGGATTGCCTTCGCAGTTGACTGGCGGAACGGGCTTGCCAACAGGAATCTTCGAAACCTTTTGGCCTGGGGCGTAGACAACATTGCATTGGAAAGCTGTTTGATACTTGAAAACAAATAACATAAGTCAGAAAAGAAGCAAAAACGCGCGATAAAGGAGTGTTGATAAAATACCCACCATTTGGTCGAGACCGCCATCGCTGCTATGGATCCACCACCAGGAACATATGCATTTACCGTTTGGACAAGGTGGCATGTCGGCGGGGACGTCAAAGACGGTGTCGCGGTGCCACACACACTCGTGCTGTACTGAGAAAATGACAAAGTCTTCCGGACGCACGGCCTTGGCGTTGTCTGTGTAAGCGATAGAGAGCGCGCAGCCGCGGACATCGTTATGGCCAGTGGTGTGGAGGTCTAAAGTGTTCGAGGTCAACACAATGTATTCTGAGAGTGTATAGGATAAAACAATACATACTGCCTACTTTGCCGTTAGACCAGTAAGGGGCATTGTTTTCTATAGCTTCGTTCTTAGAACCCTTCGTGGCACCTGTCCTCAATAATCAGCATGGCGTCCTATGATGGCTTTCACACGCACCGCCGGGCCAATACGCATCAGCGCCTTTCTGTCCGACTTTGGTGAATGCCGAGTTGCCTGCAAGTTGCGCGGTGAAGCTTTGTCCAGCAGGGAGGTTCGTGACGGCGTTGCTAGCCGGTGGATAGTCGAGATAGTTGTGAAACCACCTAAAGCACAAAAGTCGTGAGCTGACGTTCGGGCGCCATGTACAATGAACCCGCCGCATACCACTGATTGAAGGTATAATGTTCAAGAGGCTGCGCCGGATCCGCCTGATTATCTACGGCGGATGAGAACGATTTGCGTGGGGAATAGCTGTGTGGTACCTACCGCATTGGTTATGCCTGCCACAGAGACCGAACATGCTGTTGTCCCAGAACGCAACATGGGCAGCTGTGAAGGGGAGGAAGGCGAAGGAAAGGATCGTGAAAAGGAATGTAAGCGACATGATAGTCAGGAGAGTGTCCCTTGGGAGAGGGTCTAGAAAGAGGGAGGGAGAGAACTTTGTTTTGAGAGGAAGAGAACAGAGCGCACACCTCTGCTTTAAGCCTTGGACCCCAAGATGTCATAGCTGTCATAGTTACAGAATGTTCATTTGAATTGCAGAACAAAGAACAAAAAAAATTAACCGTAGGTCGCGGAACAATGTGTCATTGATCTTTTCCCCGAAAATTTTAAGCGTTAGCGCTTGATAAGAAGGGGCGCTACCTTATGGGTATTTACACTTCTATTGAACATGGAGAATTCATTGCAGGCACTGCTCAACTTCCGGCGGTAATGTTCTTTGCGGACTGCGGAATGGTCATGAACATGTCACGCACATGTCGCCTTTGGGTCGCCTCTGTTGCCTTTGCGAGCCCTCAAGTGTAAGCTGTATGTAATTTTCTCCCTCTCAACGCAGGTAACCATCAGGCTTAGCAATTAGAACGTTCCATTGTATGTGAGCACAGGTGAGGGCAATACTCATTCCTGCTGCACCTTCTTCATTTAATCAAAAAGCGTCCCCCCATTGATGTTCACGGATTGTCCTAAAATCGATCGTCAGAAGGCACCCCCGGGTGGGAATCTAGCTTACCCGTGAGAAACTTCGCTTCTTCTCTCACAAAGTACGACACCAGCCCTGCGACGTCACTAGGCACCAGCAGCGGGCGCCCTCGTCCCGGCGTGAGCGTGGGCAATCCTACTCATATAGCAGTGAAGAAGGAGCAGATGTCGGGAAGCACACACGTACCATGCTCAGTACGGCTCTGGTTGATGTCATCCCCTACCAGCTGCACATCAGCATTTAATTCACGCCGAAGCCACGACGACGAGAATCGACGAACAAATTGGTGTAGCAACTATCCCTGGAGCATATGTGTTTACCGTGATGCCATGCTCACGCAACTCAGCCGCTGCAGGGATAATTAATTCATTAATAGGCCGAGCTTCCGTGTGACGCACCAGCCGCCTGCGTTAATCCTCGCACTGCGAACTTGCTCGCGCAGTATGTGCCCCACTCGGCGGCACCTAACACGTGCAGAAAAGGAACAAGAAGAACGTATATATAGGATGCCCTCAAGAATACCTACCTGCCTTTCCAGCTATGGACGAAGCGCCTACGTGTTTGGAAGTGAGCCCCGAGCCCTCGCAAGAGACCAGGGATATTAAACTCAACCAATGATACGTCCTCCGCGGCCTTGCTTTATCATCTGGATCGCAGCGGCTTTGTAGCATAGAAACGTACCCCGGACATTGACCGTCTGAACGTGATCGAATTCCTCGAGCGTTGCTAGACCATTATTAAATTGAGCGCTATCCCCAAAGGTGAATGCCAGCATGCTACCCACTAGTAACAAGGGTCCCACTTCGCCCAATCCCTGCGTTCGCAACCATCTAGGAAATCACATTACAATCGATAACAGACTCTATAACATCACAGCGCGCAACGCGCGCCGATCGATCAGTCGAGCTCTTACCACGTCCAATCCGCCCAACTTCTCCACAGTGATATTGACCAAATGTGCAACATCGCTCTCCTGAGACACGTCGCCCACCACGGCTAAACTTTGGCGTTTAAGGGAGGTGATTTCCTCGACGAGGGCATTTAATTCCGTCGCCTTGGACGGGATATCGTTGACGACCACATCGAGTCCATCATTTGCAAGGCGAAGGGCAATGGATTTTCCGATTCCTTGCGCCGCGCCAGTCACAATCGCCACTCGAGAACCAGCCATGCTGTTGAATGTGCTCAAAAGCTTCCAATGATTGGCGCTTGTTGGCTCACGATTTGATCCGATCGGCACAACTTTGGCCTGACAACGCCCAGCCAAATTTAGTCTACAGGACTAGCAAACCAGTAGCCTGACAGACTAGTGGGCTAATTGAGTATCACTGACCCTGACCCCAGACCCAATATCTAGCAGCAATGCTTCAGGTATCAGAACTGATACTTTGATGGAACACTGGAGAGAGGTATATAAGGTCTATGAGATATTTTTTCGGAACTTATAGTAGTTCATGACATGTGAAAGTTCAACTCTCAATAAGTTTTTTTTTTACACTTTAGAGAGGAAAAAAAAGGATATCTTTTCTGGTGTCTGCTTGGTATGTGTGTCCAATGTCAGCTAGCTTATATTGCTGTTCTACTCATAGATATGTACTTGTTGTATACTGGTAGCTGCATCAAGGGTCCTTGGAGTATTCTCATTGTATCCCTGTCACTCTCACTGGAGATTCACCCTAAGCTAGGAAAATAACTGGAAAAGTGGATGGATAGTTATAAAGATAGTTCCCATTACTGGAACAGTTCTTTGATGGTATAAAATACTCAAAGTACTTTCTGATCTTGAGGTGTTTCTTTGTTATTTAGAATTTATTTCCCAACAATATCTAGAATAAGGTCATGAAATATTCTGAAGTTCATGGTTTTTGAAACTTTGGAAATCCAATCCCTGGTAAAATATATATATATATATATACTATAAATATTTCATATTTCACATCTAGTGATTGTATGGATAGGTAATAGACTTTCTAAGTATTTGACAAAGTCTCATTCTGAACACATTCCAGAAACCTCAGAATATATGGAAGGAACATGATGGACACTCATGCTTGGAATTCATACTAGACATTTTTCAGAAATACCCCTTGGAACCTAGAAACATCAGAAATCTATGTTTATCCACTGTTGGATTCAGTATACCAGTCTCTATTCTCATATTCCCTGATCCGCAACCCTGAGCTCCAAATTTCATTTAGTATATAAACCCTCATCCCTTGTACCATAGACCTTGGTTCTGATACTATCAAAATGAAGGACTCCAAAGAAGGTGTTCAGAAGAAGGTTAACTGTGATGGGAAGACCAAAAATGAGATTGTGACATCCATCCACCCTTAATTTTTGCCTCCAAATTGACATTCTCTCTTGTCACCAATAGTTTGACTACTTCTACATGCCCATTTTCAGCTACCACTATCAATGGGGTCCAGCCATCATTGGATGTTGTATCTACATCAACATCACCCCTGGTCATTAATAGCTTAACTACTTCTACATGCCCATTTTTAGCTGCCATCAGCAGTGATGTCCAACCATGAATATATTTGTCAAAGGACAGCCAATATTTGGCTAACACTCTGAATTCTTCTCTCTTCATCGCCTCCAAGTTCTGAAGCCCAAACTTTGGCATACCCAAAGCATGAAGATCCAGATCTGGAATTTGTGTCCAAGCAATGATGTTCAGGTCTGAGGTCTGAGGCAATCCAAACATCTGGCCTTCATCAGGGTCAAAGGGCCATATGGGGATAGTGTTTGAGCAGTGACATCATCTAGAACCACCCCTGGCTGAGTGCTGAGCAGTAGAATATATGTAGTAGCCTCATTAGTAGTGGGAGCCCTTAGACTTTCCTCTTTGGATTTCCCCTCTACTAGGTGAGATGCTCCCCTTCTTGTATTTCCTTATATCTATATATCTTTGGACTTTCCCTCTACTCCATAGATAAGGAAATATCAATTCCTACATGTGGTGTCTATATGACCAATCCACAACAGTGTGTAAATCAACAATTCTTTCATTATATGGGACTTTACAATAGCTGCAGTCTAGTCAGGCCCCTGCTTCCCTCACAATGTGTGCAATGTGCAGCTGAAATATGCAAGATTGTTGCGGAAGAGATACTCTCTGTAGCACTCCTCCTCATACAAGAGCAAGATAGGATCCTATTGTAGAAAAGAATAGGGCCAGACGATGTCAGAACAAACTAATATTAACAGAGTAAGTAATAAGTACCTAGACGATGTCAGAACAAACTGAACAATCATCATACACTGCTATCGTTGCTGCGGTATCCTAACGCATATGTCTCACAATAGAACAATTAAAACAACAAGACCATATAAGTCACAATAAGGATAACCCAGCTCCGCTCGGCGATTGCTCAAGCGCTAACACTTTTACTTCACCTATCTTAACCTGACACTCTCAGTACTCCACCTGACTCCCCCCAAGAAAGGTGCTCATCCTCAAGTGCTATCTGCCAGAAATCAAGATGAATGAACCTGGTGGATAGAATGAAGGAAAGAGATAAAACAATCCAAAAAGCAGGCTTATATACCCTCTACCTTACTTCAGTAAAAGGTATGATTCTCAACAACCTTCCTTGTTCTCCTCCTCTGAGCCATAGGAATGTGATCTCTTCATTTTCTCCCTCCCCATCTACCCGTTCAACAGTCCCCATCTTGTCCTCTTCCCTGATGCCTCTCCTCCCCCAACCTCCTGCGACTCCGAATTACCATCCTGGATTCGTTCTGAAGCTTCAACATCCTCCCTTCAATGGCTAGTGCCTCGTCCTATATCACGATCCCTTCCTCCTATTCTTCTGACAAGCAGAATCGTTTCAGTTGTCTAGTTTGAACTTTCCCGGCCGCCACTTTCTCAGCGAAGGTTTGAATTCTGAATGTATTCCTAAGACTCAGATGCTCGGCCCCTTCAGCATTTCTGTGATTTTTTTTCCCTTCCGCCACTAAATCTTATCAAACATGAATAATTTCACCCTGTTGAGTGCCGCAACTGGAGTTCACTTTGGGGAATAGCAATGTTGTTATAAATCATCATTATGCTATGACCATCATGCTCAGTTATCGGATGACTACGATGAAGAAATACAATTGCTACTATTACTCTGTTTCCGTGTACGACCCAGACAGGCGACTGGTAGAACTGGGGATGTCAGCCATGGCAAAACCGCTCAGAAATGTGGATCCCAGGTATCCACTGGTTTCAAGAGTTGTGGTAGAGGGTTTCATAGCCTCATAACGAAGATTTATTACCATCTGTGGTCCCTAAGATAGAAGAGCGTAAGGCATCAATAAACGGAAAAGACGGATCAACGAACTTACACAATACCCTGCCACGCAGAACGCCCAGCTAGTTATAAAAAGGGTTATAGCATCACCTTCCTTAACGCGTATGAAAAGACTCACTCAAGGGCAGCATTTCCCTGTACGAAATCAATTTGATAGGCCACAAACGACCATAATGAGATCGCTTCGGTGATATAAATTCAAATGACCTATAGAGACAACCAGGAACATGAGGATGCTCACCAAATTCACATAAAAATAACCAGCTACCATCTCTGATGATCACAGCAAGTAAGTTGTGGTTCCTTCTTATTTTCCACGGCTTCTCTCGAATGGCTTTGATGGCGATAAAGATGAATAAAATACTCTCAGAAACGATTGTAGGTAGCCTTTCCGCAAGTGAATTTACGGTAAGTATTGAAAATGGCGGACAATTCGGAAACGCACCAAATGAAAGAGATGGTAGAGGGAACGCTGGTGATAACGCATGCGCCTACATGAAGATTTGGTGGAAAGGGGCTTGGTACTTCAACCGCTTTCGGGACTACGAGTCCCAATAGAACACTTTGTACCGTGATGTGGAAAGCCAGGAGTAGAAGCAAACTGAAAAGCAGAGGCCGCTTCATCTCATAAATGGCATGGACTACACGAATACCTAATTCAGTCATTCATTTAGAAGAAGGTATATGAAGTAACAGAACCTCGCATGATGAGTAAGAGCTCAGCAGCATAGAGGAGAATAGGCCAAGTGATTGACGTAAACCAGATCCATGCCTCGCATGTCAAGATGGACGGATGGAGGACACCAGTCAGATTTGAGTAGATCACCATATCGAAACTGTGATATGTTATGCTATGTCGAGGAAGTGTGGGGAACTTACATTGCTTTAATAAGACTCACGTAACGAGTAATATAAAACAAAAGATTGATCAAGGTCCATTTCTTTTCTAATCTAAAGGATATAATTGACAATTCAGTTATCAGACAGGAGCGGATCGTATGAAATTCGTCCACCTCCAGACAAATTCAATCTTTGAAAATACATCAGAAAATATGTTAGAAAAAGCAACATGAGACCTACCTCCTGGTGCAAACTAAGGCAGTAATTCCACATGAGAAACGTGCATGACGCAACTGTATATAAAATTCAATACCGAGTGACTGAAGTATTGAGATACAAACGTGAATGGTAAATCAACTTGTTTTCGGCCTCAAGTTGTTGAATTACTTGGATTGGCAGCATGGATGGTGAAGGCATTTTGAATGGCAGACGCAGCAGCTGTTCGAGCGAGACCCGAGCGAGAGCTATAGATGAAATTATGGAACGGTGCGTATCTTTCTAAGGACCTGCGTTACCGTCTCGTTTTGTATGATGAGTCACTGTGGCTGAGTTTGATTTACTGTTGACCGTCTAAAGAAAATGAGGCAGTGCACTTATTAATCAGCCATCAATTAGAATCGAAGGTCTGTGCACAGGTTGCTGAGCAAGTATAGTGATATAAGCAGTGCATTGGTTTTGAGGCAGTGAGAATCGTCAATATCCTGGGTGGATGATGCTTGACCAAATGAGATGTGCATTCTGAAGTGAAAATTTGTCTGGGGCTATTGGACGTTTAGGAGCAGAATCGTTGAACGACAGGAAAATGCAGTAGCGGTGGGAGCGGGGCAGGGATGTGAAGGGACGGAGAGATGCAAATTCGCAATTTACAAGCACCGGCCTAGCGGATGATCGGCAATAGCTACGCACTGATGATCAATCTATTGAGTGTAAATCTGGTTTGAGCGCCTATTACGTAGGCGCTCGCGCCATCAGACTGCCTACGCCTCAGGATTCACCACCGACACCAATTGTTGGTTTACGTTTGCGTAGTACAATGTTGTTGGATCTTTGTATAACATGGCTTGTTCTTACTATACATCTGCCATCAGTGTCCATGTCTGTGTATGTGTCTGTGTCTGAGACTTTCTGAGTCTCCACTCTTTTCTCTATGTCATCCAACACCAATGTAAGAAGTCTTTCTGTCACAGACATAGACAGAAGTCCTAATGAGAGGGGGGATCAAACTTCTCTAGTTTTTAGTGTAAATTATTTACAAGAATTTATATCTAAAGAAATGTGAAATGATATGGAATGTAAGTGGAGTGTGGACCTGATCCACAGTAAGTGTACTAAAATAGATAGAATCACTATACAGGGAGCACTGTGTTAAGGTTTTGATATTCAGCCTGAATATCTCTTCCTCTTACTTGCAGAGTTGGAATTTACCACTATGTTTTGCAGTCATGTGACTCTGTGACCTCAGCTCTTTTCCAAGAGAC